>APFE030497250.1:241814-267356 GCA_000404065.3 Pinus taeda | reverse complement strand
TGCATTTGTGTGGTTAATACATATCTGGTCCTGTGTTGTTTATGAATATAGATCTTTGTTCTTCAATAGTATTATGCTACTTTGATTCCACAGGTGCTCTCTGAAGCTGTGTAGACAAAGAAGGAGCGACAAGGATCTATCGAGAAGGAGAGGAACCGAGCAAGGAACCAAATGCAAGACAAAGGTTGGTGTCCTTTTTTCCCCTCTTGTCTATTTTTCATAAAGGAAAACGAAAGTAGTTTTAACTTGTTTGTTTCTAAGATAGCTACCAGTCTTAGTGGGAATAGCAGTTTTAAGTGGACGCTATTCCCGGTAACAATATGATGCACGAACTTATATGAATGTGTTGATAAAGTGAATATAAGATAAAGTATCTGTTTATGTGAAGATAACTAACTATTATAAGAAGATAAGTAAGATACCTAGTGTAACTTGGGGAAATAGTGTAGAACCCTACCCTAGCAGCATGAAAGCACCTCAGTTCCTGGTCAGGGTTGCACGAAGGCGATTATAATAGATCACGAAAGCCTCGTAGGTCAGGATAGTGTGAGAAGTGACCTACGCGAAGCTATTCATAGTTGGACTAAATCAACCCCTTAGACATCTCAAGGGTGTCGAAACTTGGTTCCACCATCCCCCCATAATTCTTCGGGTGAGACCTCAGTCTGTGCTCCATGGGCTGTTGCCGAGAGGGCCAGTAGTGTAGGAATTTGTTTGGCTAATTAACTTCGAACCTAGGTCAGGCCCCCCTCAAGCCAACAAATGGTTCTATTGCCTAGATCGAAATATGCATAGAGATGTCTAATGTCATACCATTGGAATCCAACTAAGAAGGAAATTGAAGGTTGGTTGGACAGAAGAATTCACAAGTTTGCGGCGCAGGAGAATAGGAATCCGCGAATAAAAAAGTAAGATTGGTTAGAATGTTACCTGTACATAGAGATCCATGAAATATTTTTCACATCTTTCCCTACTGAGTTGTATGAGTGGATCATGAAGCTAGTAGATAGCCAAGGAAGGTGGGAACTCGACAATCCTATTGTGTGGTCCCTAGAGTTGGTGTGCCGATTGGAAGCATCAGAGGATAAGATCACGCGCACTGTTGATCATTGGCTTGATCATATTATAGAAGGATTCATTACTCAGTTCGTGGTAGATACTTCAGCCAATTATAGTGAAGCAAAGCGATGCTTTCTCAAAGGACCATGAGGTAAGTACATAAAGTCTCTGAATACTTGGATTAAAATGCTATTGTGTGAAAAGAGGGTTATGCAATTACCTTGATGTCTGGAGCCACACGAAGTGGAAAATCCTACAGAAACGAAGGAAGTAAGGGACCAGAGAATAGCCCTTTGATTTCACCTCCGTGAGGAGACAAGGAAGAGCTCGCAAAGGTCTCACCACGAAGTGTGATCCATTTGATAAGGAAAAGTATTCCATGCATACCATTGCCACCCATTTCACCGCCTTCACCTCCATCTTTGCCCGTACCACCTTCGCCACTACCACAAGTCAATATGGAAAGTACGATAAAGTTTCTTGTGTTCAAGGGAGTAGGAAATGAAGATCCAAACCAATTTTGGTTCATGATAAGAGTCGAATGGGAAGTGCAAGGAGTTACAGATGATAACACAAAGAATGCAATGCTGGTCAGCGCTTTGCAGGATTGCGCGCTGACTGGTATATTAAGCATTCTAATGACAATCCCATTCAAGCCCCCCTCAAGCCAACAAACAGTCAAATCATTATTACCAGTACACAGAAATGAACCTAGAATACTACATCAACACACAAAATGAAAGAGAACTAGAAGCAATAGATGGAGAATTGAGTCTTATCTAAGTGTTGAGTCAAGTCCTTGGGTTGTAGAGTAGGAGAAGGGTGTGCAGTTGAGTGTGCGGACCCCTGCAGATGAGTGTGTAGGGCGAGTTGAGTTTGTAACCTTTGGAGAAGTAATAAAGAGAATTTTTACATAATTTTTGTGTATCTTTTTCCTATTTTGTGCATTGAATGTATCAGATATAAATTGAATTTCTATAGTTCATATGATGTGTGAACATATATGAATGTGTTGATAAAGTGAATATAAGGTAAAGTATATGTTTACGCGAAGATAACTAACTGTTATTAGAAGATAAGTAAGATATGCATTGTAACTTGGGGAAATAGCATAGAATGTTGCCCTAGCAGTACGAAAGCACCTCAACCTGTAGTTAGGGCTACGTGAAGGCGATTATAACAGATTGCGAAGGCCTCGCAGAACAAGATAGTGTGCGAAGTGACCTGCACAAAGCTATTCACAATTGGACTAAATCGACCCCTCAGACATCTCAAGGGTGCAAAAACTTGGTTCCAACATCCCCCCATACTGCTTCGGGTGAGACCTCAGTCTGTGCTCCGCAAGCTATTGCCAAAAGGGCCAGTAGTGTAGGGATTTATTTGGCTAATTAACTTAGAACATGGGTCAGGCCCCCCTGAAGCCAACAAACAGTCAAATCATTATTACCAGTACACAGAAATGACAGTAGAATACTACATCAACACACAGAATCAACTACAATCCTAATCATTCAAATTCCAAAATGTATATGCTACTTCACTTAAGGCAACCCGTGTGCATACACACTTTTATGTAGAGAAACTTGTATACATATATAAATATACTGAAAACTGAAAACTTGACCACTGCAATTTCTAAAAAGAACATTGAATCATACTCTGAACTACTACAACACTCTGAACCAATCACAGAACTATCTTTGATCTTCAATCATAATCAACAAGTAATATGAACATTCTTCAATCAATCCATAAGAACATTCAACTTCATCATTTAATAATTTCTACTTTAGACATTATCACTTAACCCTCATCAATCATGAGGACATCATAGACAAACAACAGAGAAAAAGCAACATTGATTATATTGGTCAGTCATTTATGAACAAAAACCCTTACTTTGTATACACGACTTTGAAGAATCGAACCTGCTTGTATACACGCTTTTCCCGAGACCAACCAATGTATAGATATGCAAATTTTGATCTAAAATTGCACAGCTCTTCAAAACTTCAGAAAGACCTAGATCATAATATTTAGAGATAAAAACATGTGTCAATACTGAGATCTAGTCAATCCATGAGTAGATCATACAATCAAAAGTCATTTCAAGTCTCATGATCCTGATCCATCATTGTATTCATTGCTGCATAATTATTTATGATCTATGTGACAATTATGGTCCTTACAATGCAAATATACTTTAGATTGGATTATTCATCAAAACAACCTTTCACTTGCACACTTAGCCCTTTGATCTTCACCTTTTTATATAGTTTAGCCCTCATCCAATACCATGGATCAAAGCAACACTACTACCAGTGGTAATCTTTGACGGGATCAATATCTGTTGTTGCACTCATTACTATGGGTCAATACCATGGTAAAGACCCCTGGTATTTAGAATATCATAGTGCAAAAACCATACCATACTTTACTTCACTAAACTCGCGTGTATACGCCACTAGACCTTAAAAAACCCACATATAGATTTTCATATGTTCACCTATATGAAATGTCTGATTCTCATATGTAAACCTATGCCCCATCATTCTGGTATTGTGTTTAATTATTATGTCACCTCTGAACTAACCTATGGATTCATCTAGTTACCATATACTTGTTCTGTTACAAGTGAGTTGCTATCAAGGACAACACATGCATCATAATAGTGTAATCAAGCAGAAAAAAACAAAAGTTTTTGGACTTAGTGAAGAGAAGACTTAATTTTTCAAAAATTCCAAGTATGTGCACAGGCAATAGTTCAATCCAACGCACATACACATGGTTTCTAAGCGATAAGTGCACTCTGTTCCTAAAGATAAAGTGCACACAATGGGACAATTTTAGAAAAAATAAAAATAAGCAAAACAAATCATAAAAAACTAAACCTTCAATATTTTCAAACACTCAAAGAGGGCTATGAAAAAAGTATCAATAGTCAAAAGAAGAAGATGATGGAGAATGAGACATTCTCTAGTGGAGTGACCAATTTATAGGTAGACTAATCGTTCTTACGAACAATATGGATCTCCCTAAATCTCAAACGAAATTTAGTAACAAACAAGAACAAATTTGCTACCTTTCCTTAGCTTATGATTGATTGAAACAAGTAATATGTGCGGGATCACTTATTGATTTAACGAAGCGTCTCTCAAAGTCATTTCAATGCCTTCCACAGTTGGATTCTTCTTGATTCTATAGATACCATTGCAATGCTTTCCACAACATCTCCATGATATTTTGAAGGAGATCTGCATAGAAAAGAACACACAAAGTGATCCGATATTGAAAAAGGTATTATAGAGTATGTGTGAGGTTGCCTATGTTACTTAATGCAATGGATTGATAAGATTGCAAATAACATAAACACTTAAACAATTATAAAAACACAGTCAAACACATCAACACAACCAAAATTGATAAAGGACTTCACCAAACTTCCTGGCTATGTCTCCTAGTCCTTTAGCTTCCAGTGCTGACCTCTTTATTATGTCTTCAAATAGTTGATATAGGTGTGAGCTCAAAAAAAGAGCCTCAAACATGAAAGTGGATCTCACAACTATGTTCAGCTCAACTCTTCGAGTTGAAACAAGTATACACTCCACCATACTTGGTCACTTTGACCTCCAGACCCCCTGGAACAGTTCATAACGCACTCTCCAATAAATTTTCTATGTTATGGTTTTTATATACCATGTACAGTTACAAACTGCAATAAACACAGAATAATGCGTTTATAATAGAAAGAAACTATAAACCAAAGCACTGACGGGCACGAATTAGACCCCGACCGTCTAGCCTTTTCCCAGTGCTCATCTCAAGATCAAACAATCTGATGGCTATCATGTCCTGCTTATCAACTAATCCAAAAAACCTGCATCGTTGATCTGTCCTGTGGAATCTGACGGTTGTCACACGGTCTTGCGCTTCAAATAGGATGTATTCTAATTCTCCGAAGGCACGCAATAAATCGGTTTTCGACTGCTACGTGTCGACCACTGATTGGATTTGAAACAAGTATACACTCCACCATACTTGGTCACTTTGACCTCCAGACCCCCTGGAACAGTTCATAACGCACTCTCCAATAAATTTTCTATGTTATGGTTTTTATATACCATGTACAGTTACAAACTGCAATAAACACAGAATAATGCGTTTATAATAGAAACAAACTATAAACCAAAGCACTGACGGGCACGAATTAGACCCCGACCGTCTAGCCTTTTCCCAGTGCTCATCTCAAGATCAAACAATCTAATGGCTATCATGTCCTGCTTATCAACTAATCCAAAAAACCTGCATTGTTGATCTGTCCTGTGGAATCTGACGGTTGTCACACGGTCTTGCGCTTCAAATAGGATGTATTCTAATTCTCCGAAGGCACACAATAAATCGGTTTTCGACTGCTACGTGTCGACCACTGATTGGAATCGTGTAGATTTTTGGAAAAACATTTCCTGCCTTGAAGGCACATGATAAACCACTTACTGCTTCCCTGCCGGAACTCAAAGGAGTTTAACCTCTTTTGAATAACTTTATTGTGTCCATTTTCTAGGATAACCTATTTGCATGTTTCGATGCGATATGCATTGATCTCCTTTGATCGTATGATCTCCGCTCTTGTTCATTGATCCCCATCGCCTGTGGTATGAACCAATCGTAAACTGCCACATCACCTTCTACACTAACATCATCAAGAACCTGTGACTCTTTCCCGGGTTGCCACATGTCCTGCTGACATAAGCATTGACTTTTTGACCTAATCTTTAATTGGCTCTAATTTCTTCATCCGAACTCGTATTTACACACTGTTTGCACCATTGGCTTTGTATTCATGAGCACTTCAACATGATTCCACTTTCACCTGTATTTGAAGATTTTTGATTTGGAGGCTATGCTGAATCCATTTTAGATCACTCCTCCCCACTGGAAGCTTTTGGTCCACCAAAATTTGGTTTTAGCTATTAAGTAAGTGAGGATAAAGTTCCTTCACTTTTCCAATCTCTATCCATCATGCTTTACTTGGATTTGTACCTTTGAGTCCAACTCGAAGATACTCAACATTCCCCAGTCGTGAAGTTCTTATCCTCCTGTTAGGAATGGTGTCCTCCTGTAACTCATTGAGATACACGGGCAATAGATCCTCAATGGAAGGTAGTTGACCTTGCTCTTTGGGATCTTCAATCAATGAAGGTTCGTACAACCTCAAGTTTTCAATATTAGCGATTGAATAAATTTGCATATAAGCTGGTAGATCTAGGTAGAAAGAATTTTCACCAATTTTATCAAGTATTCTAAAAGGACCATATCTAATTGGTTTCAACTTTTTACCTTCCCCTTGCAGTGTTTCTTTGCTGATGTACAACCAAACTTGATCACCAACTTGAAAACTATGCTCAACTCGATGCTTGTCATGTTGCACCTTATACTTTGCTTAGCTTCTTTCCAGATGTTCTTGTACTGCCTGGTGAATTTCCTGGATTTGTTCAATGAACTTGGTTGCTTTGTCCACATCATTGTGTCCATCAACTGCTATGTCTTTACCAAAGACAAAATCCAAGGGAGACTTTGGTATAAAACCAAAGCAAGTCTCAAAAGGAGATCTTTGATTAGAAGAATGTTTTGTACGGTTTTAAGCATGCTGCACATAACACAAATGCTCATCCCAAAGTTTGGGATGCTTGCTACAATATCCTCGAAGCAATTGTCTCACTGTCGTGTTGACCACTTCTGTTTGACCATCTGTTTGTGGATGAAATGTTGTGCTCTTTTTTAACTTGGTGTCCATTAACTCCCATAGACTTGACCAAAATTTCCCAACAAATTGAGAATCTTGATAAGATACAATAGAAGTGGGTAACCAAAAATGAACCTATACATTTTGAAAGAAAAAATTTGTAGTTTGTTTAGCTGTGGCCTGTTTATTACATGGTATCAAAACACACATCTTACTAAACCTATCCACAACTACATACAAATAATCATGGCCTATTCTAGACTTTGTAAATCCCCCAACAATATCCATGGAAACACTTTCCCAAGGACAAGAAGGAATTGGAAGTGGAGTATACAAGCTTAATTTACTTTTACTTGGCTTTCTTGTAGCACACATAGTACATCCTTTAATATATCTAGAAATTGTCTTATTCATTCGTGGCCAATAACAGAACTTTTGTAATTTTGCAAGTGTTTTACTTACACCAAAATGACCTGATATGAGAGAAGTATGTGCTTCTCAAATTATGTTAACTCTTTCAGTTTGTGGAATGCATCACTTTCCCAAATGATATAAGAGTTTGTCCTTTATGTAATAATCCCATTCTTCTACCTGCTTTCCGAGACTTAAAGTTGCATATACATCTTTAAAATCTGTGTATTGAGCATATTGTTCAATGTAACTTTCATGAATTACTGAATTATGCTTAAGTATTGTGGATTCATTTATAATTGGTCTTGATAACATGTCTACAACCTTATTATGTATGCCATTCTTATATCTGATAACAAGATGAAATTGCTGTAGAAAACCCATTTGCCTGTAATGTCTTGATTGTTGCAATTTAGTTTGTGGTGCAACCCTAAGGCTACCACAACCAATACACCTTATCGGGACTCATTTTCCCTTTAATGGCCCTTTAAAGCTTCTTACCCACATATATACATATCGGAAGCGTTTTATAGGCATTTTCCTTTAAAAACCCAAATCACCCCGCTTTATACTCTTTCTTCTCAAAATATAGGCCCTTTTCCCTATTAGCACCGAAATACCTTCAGAAAAAACTTAAACAAGGAATTTTCCCTTTCTGGACCAAAATACCCTTCAAACTTCTAAAAAAAACTTTTCCACCTTTTTAAAGCAATTCTATATATTATGTGAAGATCCAGATCTAGCCAATTGAGTGGCTTAGAATGAATCACAATATCGATGATCGAATCCCAATGGTCCACAAATATCGGCGATGTTACTTGGTGGAGGTTCGATGCGATAACATTAATGGCTATCGGTGATTACAATATACCCAATTTAATATATGCTGCCTCCCCACTAAACCTCCAATGCGATAGCCTTACGGATCCAATGGGCTATCCAATCGGCACAATATTGTTTCAGGTCTGGGTAGGTTGCGCTATCAGAATTCGGTGATTACAAATCGGTTCCCTTCCTCTAATGTGACGCGATTTATGTATCGAACCCAATAAGGCCCAAAAGTAACATTTATATTATTTCAAGTCCATTATAACGATCCGCTTAATGGTTTTGCATTGCTTCTCTGTGTAAATGGGTTTTCCATTTGCGGACCCAAATTACACTAAGTTTTCCTTAACCACGGGGATTTCTATGGTAGAGTATAAAAACACAAAGCCAATGCCAAAATCATCTGCATATAGAGAAAAATAAACATTGAAGGTTTCCACGGCTGTACATGGAATTACACACACAACTTTGATTTATTCAGGATAAAAAAAATAACATAGTCTCACATATGGCCAGATTACACAGGTAAATACCTCTATCTCAAAAGAAATGTAATCAATTACACAATTCCACCCTCAAAATCAATTCTTTGTGTACAATATAAATACAAAACTATATTTGAGGCTCATGCCCTTCTCTGGCCTAATTCCTCTGGTTAATGGGCTCTTTCTCCTATGCTGCCTGTAGGCTTACAATACTCTCAATTCCTCTATCCCTGTCTCTCTGTCCCTCCTTTCAGAAAATAAAGGAAGCACATATATGCTAAGCTAACCATATCCTCCACACTTGAAGGAATAAATTATACATTTAGAAATCAAATCCTATCTTTTAATCTAAACAAACTAGACTACTTGACTTGATCTCCACACAAGGAGGATCACTTGCCATTTATTCCCAATTCTGTTCAGAATTAGGCAACAATTAACTACTTACATGTATTTGAAATTAATAAAAATTAAGCAACCAATTCTTCCTCCAAACTTGCATTAGCCACAACATGTGACCACTCCATCACAGTGTTGGCTAGGCCTAGATGCTCCTGCATCAAACTCCCAAATTTTAAATTAATCATGATCTCCTAATAATGCATCTCTGATCCGTGTCCTCCTAGATCCCATACTTTGTTTGGTAGTCTATCCTTTGTTACTGTTGTTTTTGGTTGTCCTTCAAGTCTCTCTCCTTTATGTTGTAATGCCCCATTAGCTATGCTCTCACTATTTGCTGCTGTCCTTTTCATACATCTTACTGTTGTTTGCTCATTATTATAGTTTATGATAGGCTCACGCATCTTAATTTGCAGTTTTCCATTTCCTTCACCTATACCATTCCTTCCAACCAATCTTACTTTCTTCTTTTATCCTGTATTTGTTTTATTGGGATGATGCTATATGAGTTTCCACAACTCATCCAATTCTTTTTCCACTTCACTCCTCATATGTTGAATACTATTCTCCTGCAACTGATTGTGTTCTTGAATAAGAACATCATAATCCCTGTGCCAATAATTTCCCATATACATTTCTAAAATGTACAAATGCATTCTCCATTGATCTTCTGCAATAATGACTTCACTATAGTTTCTTACTTCAAATTCCAGTATACTTGCAATTCCATAAATTTCTTGAAAACTCAGAATTTTTCCTGCTTGATTAGGTACTTGTAATATTTCTTCTTCCTGTAACTTCATTTCTGTACCCTTAAGGATTATAGCATCATATTTGTCTACTCCTGAAATGTCACTTCCAGCCTCTTCTTCATCAATAACATTTTGTGGTACAATAGGAATCCTGTTACTACCATCTCTTGAACTCCTCTATTGTTTGTCACTCCCATACTATAAATTCAACATCATTCCATCTTCCTGAGATACTCTGATCTCACCCTTCATTAATTCGATCTGATCTTCAATATTAACTCCTTGGTTCAGATTGAATTCACATTGCCTTGTTCCTCCATATAAATCTTCATCAGAATTAATCAATTCATTAAACACAAATATTTTATCTTTCTTCCTCATTATGCCAACACTTCTGACAACTTCTTTCTCATAGTTATCATTCATGACAACTTCTTCATTCTCATTCAGTTCTGGTTGTACAGTATGATCACTTATTCCTTGGTTTCCTTGCCTCTTTAACTCATGTCACTGATCTGCCATTTCATTTGGAATTTCTCCCAAAAGTTCTGCACAATCTTCATTGTTTGCATCATTTGTCTTAGTCCTTCTTTACTCTGTCTTTCTTCAAGGTTAATAATCTTCAATGACTGTTTAATATCCACAAAGTCTTCTATATCAACCTTCAATAGCTGCTCTCCTTTGGCTCCAATCTTAAATAGTTGTCTAATATCTACATAATTTACTGCAATTATGTTTAATAGCTGCTCTTCCCTTTGCATCACATGATTAGGTGAGTTTCCTTCCTTTAATGTCTGAAAAATCATATCTGTGTTGTTCTTTTCCCTGATGACAACATGAATCAGTTGTCTTACTTTAGTGTATCCTACATTTACACACAAAATATCAATTTCAAAACTATGAAACACCAAGGTCTTCATAAGATTCTCCAATAGGTTTGTATGAGCATCATCAGTTTTCCTGAAAAATTTCCTTGTTCCATATTCATATGAATGGATCTCTTTCTTTCCAAACATTCCTTGGATCTCAATAATTCCTTTGCCATCCTCCTTTTTAATTATCCTTTGGATGTCATGTAACTAGACATCTTCCTTCACTTGGCTGTAACTTTTTCCTTTATTCTGTATACAACTGTGAGTAGTCATCTCTTCACCTGTTAATATAACAGTTTCCAACAATTGCTTGTCTTTCTTCAAGTCTACGTGACCTGCAAACATACAATAATCATCAATTTTAAAAGCACAATACCTTCCATCCACTTTTGATGCTTTAAGAACCAATCCTCCATCGTAGATCTTTTGAATTTCAGCAAATCCTCTTTGTTGTGATTCCATTTCTCTGAGTCTCTCCTCCTCTAACAAATAAATATGAATTTGTTCA
This sequence comes from Pinus taeda, assembly GCA_000404065.3. Taxonomy (NCBI): domain Eukaryota; kingdom Viridiplantae; phylum Streptophyta; class Pinopsida; order Pinales; family Pinaceae; genus Pinus; species Pinus taeda. The sequence continues at coordinate 256,299 of APFE030497250.1, read as the reverse complement.
AGTTCCCTAAACTCGTTTATCATCTTATCATTCCACCTCTATTGCAATAGCTTCCACTTGACCCTTTTCTTCATTCTCCATCTGTATCTTCGGTCTTCATTTGTATTTCTTTATATTGCTAGACTAATCTCTGGTTCTTCATTATGTTGCCAGTTGCCTTCCTCAAATTCATTCTCTTATTGTTGATCATGCTTTTCAAATTGTTGGATCCTTCCATCTTCATCATGCTAGATTAATACTTCTATCTCCTCTATGTCTCTGAGGACATAACTTCCTTGTTGCTCTTGATCTTTCATCTCACCTTCAAATAATCGCTGCTCAATTTCTTTGATTTCAGCATCATATTTATTAATGTTGTTTTCCACAACTGCAGTCACATTATTAACTGAAGAGTCTAAAAATTTACCTAAATCTATAAATGTTAGAGATAGTTCATCCTTATCATGCATAGTAACCATATCCTTTTCTCCATCAGGTTCTGAAAGCTTCGTTTCTTCTACAGGTTCCTTGAGCAGTCTTTCCAAGAATTTTATTTTCATATTAAATCTCTCCAGTAGTTCATCACAACTTCTATTGTCAGCTTCATTCTTTTCCTGGGAATGCTCCTGAGTTATCTTGTTTTCTGCACTATCATATTGCAAAGTTTTTTATCAACTTCATTAAAAAAATTCATTTGTTTACCTGCTTGTAATACCACTATGGCGTTGTCATTAGACTTCTGGTCCATATCAACTTCATCTAACTGTTTCACACCAAACACAATTTCATCTATGAACTCCTTCTACTGCAATAAATCAACACCTTCTTCCTTTAAAAGGCATTTTCTATCATACTTCACCTCAAGAGCTTCATTCCTGTTTGTGACAGTTTTACTAGATTGTCCATCATCCTCTATATATCCTGCAAATATACACAAACTATGAGAATTAAAATCACAAGGCTTCATTGCCTCATTTGCTTCCCTTGTCATCATATCTTCTAATTGTTATGAACTATGCCAATAGTCCATGAGATATTCAGTTGATCTCTCATTATCCTCTTCACCCAACATTTCACCTTGTTCTAGTCTACAAATGGAAACTTCCATTTTTGCTTTTGCTTCTTTGAGTTCCTCTAGTTTCTCTTGAGCACTCAACATCTGCTCAATCTTTCTCAACTCTTCTGCTATCTCTAAATTCACTTGTTGATTTCTCCTTTTGTAGCCTCTGCCACTTTACTATCCTTCTCATGGTCCAACCATGCTTCTGGTCTTCATCACTTCTTTGCAGCATCTCCATCAATATTATAATATGGAAATCTATCTCAGCTTTCTCTCTGTCAAACTCTTCTTGACTCATCCTCATGCCATTTACTTTGTCATCTTTCCTTCTGCAGTGGCTTCTTTCTAAACCTCTACTATGACTATCAGTAGTCATCTTCCTCTCCTCTCTATTCGTGAGCTCCTCACTCCTCTGCAACAACAAGTCTTCCTTACTGTGATCTTACCTCACTAAGCTCTCCTCGCTCAGTCTTTTGGTAAGAATGATCCTCTATTTGGAACCTCCTCTTGAGCAACACCTTTGCTCCTTCTAGGCTTCTGTAATCTCCGACTCTCTCTTGAGAACACTTTAGTTGTCCTCTCTGTCCACTGTCTTGTTGGTTTCTTCAGGTTCAATGCCACTTCAGAGTGCTTTCCTTGCTCTGCTTTTATGAACACATCTGGTTCTTCTCTCACAACTTCTCTTGTTCTATATTACTGTAGCCTTCACACTTTCTTATGCTGTCACCTGTGTTTTGAATGGATTTCCTCTATCTCTTTCATCTGCAAGCTCTACTACAATCTCTACGAACTTCCCAAAAGTTCTTCTACAGTTTCACTACTGTAATCTGGTGCCAAACTTCATTCATTCAACATGTTGTTGTTTTCATTCCTTTGTGGTCTTTAATCGTCATAAGAAAAACATCTCTTCGCAAGAAATTTCTTCCCCATTCCTACTCTGATAACAAAAATGATGCAACCCTAAGGCTGCCACAACCAATACACCTTATCAGGACTCATTTTCCCCTTTAATGGCCCCTTAAAGCTTCTTACCCACATATACGCATATCAGAAGTGTTTTATAGGAATTTGCCCTCAAAAACCCAAATCACCCCGCGTTACACTCTTTCTTCACAAAATATAGGCCCTTTTCCCTATCGGTGCCGAAATACCTTCGGAAAGAACTTAAACAAGGCTTTCCCCCTTTCGGTACCGAAATACCCTTCAAACTGCTAAAACAGAGCTTTTCCACTTTTTTAAATCGATTCTATATATTATGCAAAGATCCAGATCTAGCTGATCGAACGACTCAGAATGAATTGCAATATCGGCAATTGGATCCCAATGGTCCATAAATATCAGCGATGTCACTTGGCAGAGGTCCGATGGGATAACATTAATCACTGTCGGCGATTACAATATACCCTATTTCATATATGTCACCTCCCTGCTAAAACTCTGATGCGATAGCCTTACAGATCTGATAGGCTATCCAATTAGCACAACACTGTTTCGGGTCCGGGCAGGTTGTGCTATCGAAATTCGGTGATCACAAGCCAGTTTCCTTCCTCCGATGTGATGCAATTTATGTATCGGACCTGATAAGGCCCAAAAGTAACATTTATATTATTTCAATTCTGTTATAACAATCTTCTTATTAGTTTTGCGCTGTTTCTCTGTGTAAATGGGTTTTCCACTTGTGGATCCAAATTACACTAAGTTTTCCTTAACCATGGGGATCTCTACGGTAGAGTATAAAAACATAGAGCCAATGCCAAAATCATCTACATACAGAGAAAAATAAACATTCAAGGTGTCCACGACTGTACATGGAATTACACACACAACTTTCATTTACTCAGGATAAACAAAATAACAGAGTCTCGCCTTCGACCAGATTACACAGGTAAAGACCTCTGTCTCGAAAAAAATGTAATCGATCACACAATTCCACCCTCAAAATCAATTCTCTGTGTACAATATAAATACAAAACTATATTTGAGACTCTCACCCTTCTCTGGCCTGATTCCTCTGGTTAATGGCCTCTTTCTCTTATGCTGCCCATAGGCTTATAATACTCTCGATTCCTCTCTCCTTGTCTCTTTGTCCCTCCTTTCAAAAAAGAAAGGAATCACATATATGCTAAGCTAACCATCTCCTCCACACTTGAAGGAATAAATTATACATTTAGAAATCAAATCCTATCCTAATCTAAACAAACTAGACTAGGCTTGATCTCCATGCTGGGAGGATCACTTGCCATTTATTCCCAATTCTGTTCAGAATTAGGCAACAATTAACTACTTACATGTATTTGAATTAATACAAATTAAACAACCAAGTCTTCCTCCAAACTTGCATTAGCCACAACATGTGACCACTCCATCACATTGCTGGCTAGGCCTAGATGCTCCTGCATCAATTTGTGAGTGTAAATATTGAAGTGGTTGATGATTTGTGTGTATGATTGTTTCTTTACCCATTATATAATGTTTCCACTTTTTAACACTCTGAACTAATGCATACAATTCTTTATCATGTGTAGGAAAGTTAACTACTGCTGATGTAAATGTCTCTGAATTAAAGCATATAGGCTTCATGTGTTGCATCAACACTTCCCCCATGGCATATTCACTTGCATCTGTCTCGATCTCAAATGGATACTGAAGATCTGGCAGTGCTATTACTAGCGTTGTACTGATCCTTTCTTTCAATGTGTCCAAGGCTTTATGCTATTTTCTTCCCCACTAAAACACCTGTTTCACACTTTTCAAAGCATGTAAAGGAGCTACAATCAAAGAAAAGTTAGCAATAAACTTTCTCCAATATTACGCTGCCCGTAAGAAACTTCTAACTTCTGTAGCAGTATTGGGTTTAGGCCAATTTACATTGACTTTGACCTTAGAGGGATCTATCTTCAATTCACCACCCCTACAATATAACCCAAATAATTCAAATATGTTCTACCAAATTCACATTTTGACAGTTTCACATAGATATTTTCTCTTTTTAAAACATCTAGAATATGCTTTACATTCTTTAGATGTTCATCCCATGTCCTACTAAGAACAAGAATATCATCTAAATAGACTATTACAAAATCATCAATAAATGGTCTAAACACATCATTCATGACTCGCATAAACGTAGCACGAGCATTAGTTAAGCCAAAAGGCATAACCAACCATTCATAAATTCCTTGCTTCGTCTTGAAAGCAGTTTTCCATACATCCTGTTTCGCAACTCTAATTTGATGGTAGCCGCTTCACAAGTCTAATTAGAGAAGTAAACTGCATCTTTTAACTAATCTAATAAATCATCAATACGAGGAAGAGGATAACGATTCCTTATTTTGATTTTATTTAGTGCTCTAAAGTCAATGCACATTCTCCACGAACCATCTTTCTTTCACACCAAAACAATAAGTGATCTGCACAGTGATGTGCTTGGTCGAATAAACCCTTTATTGAGCAACTCATGTACCTGCTTCTTTATCTTTGCATTCTCTAGAGCCGATAACCTGTACATTCCAATGTTAGGTAGTGGAGCATCTTGCTGCAAATAAATCTCATGTTCTATCTCTCACTTGGGTGGAAGCCCTTTAGGCTCTTGAAACAAAATATCATAATCGGAAACAACTTTAACTAGATCTACTTTCTGTTTAGGATTACAACTTTGGAATGCATCATATTTATCAAGGTCCTTTTCTTTTACAATCATTAGTAAAATTTTCTTACTTAAATTTACAATTCTTTTCATCTGTCCTGAATTTATGAGAGCTAAGTTATCTTTGATTTTATTAGCCCTTACAATATATTCAATTCCATCCTTAGTGAGTTGATAATTATTTTCAGCTTGATAGAAGATAACTTTTCTATCGTACAAGTATGGACTTCCTAATGCAGTTCGACATATCTCCAATGGGACTATGTCTAACTCAACCTCATCTACAAACATTGACCCAATAGCAAAATGAAGTTTACATTGTTTTGTGACTTGTAGTTTTGTTTTATCACACACTCAACCTAATGGATATGGCTTTTTATGAGGTTTTGTTTCTAGACCCAACTTCTTTACAATTGTTTCAGAAATCAAATTAACTTGTGACCCACTATCAAATAAAGTATCAATTTTAGTGTGCTTGGAAATGAATCTAATATGAAATAGCTCATTTATTTTCCTGTCATAACTTTCATTATCAATAGAATGTGAAGAATTACTTGTAGATGCTTCATAATCTTTACCTTTTATACCTGCAGCTGTAACTTTTGTTTCATCACCTGAGTCTGATCCCAAGTCCTTTTGAATAGCAGCAACATTGTTTCGCTCTTTACTCCCGAACGTTTTAGGCTTCAATTCTGGATGCAAAGACCAGTAGTGTGCCTCATCGTGTCCTTCTTTCTTACAATGAGTGCATTAAGTTTTATCCTTCTTCACAATGTTTGTTTTTCTCTCCTTCCATTTTAGTTTCTTCTTGCCTTTATTCTTGTTCTCAATAGATTTGGATGATTTCCCAACATCTGGGGTTACATTTTTACCTCTAGCCTCTAGATGAGCTGCTTGAACTGATACATCATCTAAGCTAGTAGGATTAAACATAAGTATAGTATGCTTCAAATAACTATGAAGACCACCTATATATTTTAACAATGTCTCTAGTGAGTCCAATGATATGCCTAATGTTAAATCTCTCTTATGAAATTTCTGAGTATAACTCTGAACACTTTGACCCTTCAATTGACATAGTGTTTTCCAACTCATCATTGCTTGTTTCATATAAGCCAAAGGACAAAATTGCTTTTTAATGGCAGAAACAAATTCATTCCAAGTTGAAATGATTTTACCATGCTTTTGGAGACTTCTTGTGTCTTGCCTTCCCACAACACAAGTGCGGTTCCTCCAAGTTGAAGGCTAGCCAATTGGATCTTCTTCCTTTTTGAATCAACTTTATGCACCCTACAATATACATCAATTTTCCTTATCCAATTATCAAGCTTTTTAGCATTAAGTTCTCCATCATAAACTGGCAAATCAAAATTTACGTTAATTTGATCAAAGAGCCTTTCTTTTTCTTCTTCTTAGAAGAACTAGTTTTATGAGAAGAAGATGATGATGATGATGGTGATGATGGAGGAGATGGTTGAGCTTGCGTTTGTCCTTTTCCTTTATCTTCTTTATCATCTTTATCTAGAGGGACAAAAAGAAAAGGTTCCTCTGCTCCTTTTCCTGGTCTAGGTGATGAAGTGCCTTCACCTTTTCCCTTTTTAAACTCATTATACATTTCTTCCACCATGGCATGTATCGCCATGAAAATATCCAAGAACTAGGATTCTGACCCAACTAGAGTTTCATTTGACATCCTTCTTCATGAAAAGACCCTTCCAATCTTTGGATTCGCCTCAACAAGTTCACATTCACCTCGTCCAAGCGTCAACCTAGTAAGCATTCAAATTTCCACACAAACTTGTCAAACCTTAAAAAAACCTTAGGTTCTAATACCACTTGATCCGATATTAAAAAAGGTATTACAGACTATGTGTGAAGTTGCCTATGTTACTTAGTGCAATGGATCAATAAGATTACAAATAACATAAACACTTAAAAAATTATAAAAAAATAATCAAACACATCAACACAACCAAAATTGATAAAGGAGTTCACCAGACTTCCTAGATACGTATGCTGGTCCTTTAGCTTCTAGTGCTGACCTCTTTATTATGTATTCAAATAGTTGTTACAGGCGTGATCTAAAAAATAGAGTCTCAAACATGAAAGTGGATCTCACCGCTATGTTAAGCTCGAATCTTCAAGTCGAAATGAGTATACACTTAACCATACTTGGTCACTCTGACCTTCAAACCCCCTGGAATGGTTCACAACACACTCTCCATCAACTTTTCTACGTTATGGTATTTATATATCACGTATAGATACAAATTGCAATAAACGTGGAATAATACAGTTATAATAGAAACAAACTATAAACCAAAGGACAAGCGGACACGGAGCGGACCTTATCTGTCCGGCCTTTCCCCAACGCTGATCTTGAGACCAAACAATCTGATGGCTATTGCGTCATGCCCATCAAATAATCTGAACAACTTACACCATTAATCTATCCTGTGGAATCTGATGGCTGTCGCGTGGTCTCGCTCTTCAACTAGCACATTTGCTAATTCTATGAAGGCATGTGAGAAAGCGTTTTGGGCTGCTACATGTCAACCGTTGAGTGGAATCATGCAAATTTTTGGAAAACCATTTCCTGCCTTGAAGGCACGTAATAAACCACTTACTGCTTCCCTGACGGAACTCAAAGGAGTTTAATTTCTTTTGCATAAATTTATTGCGTCCATTTTCCAAGATAACTTGGCTGCATGTTTCAATGCGATATGCATCGATCTCCTTTCATTGGATGATCTTCACTCTTGTTCGTTGATCCCCATAGCCTGTGGTATGAACCAATCATAAATGGCCACATTAACTTCTACACTGACATCATCAAGAACATGTGACTCTTTCCCAGGTTGCCACATGTCCTGCTGACGTAGGCATTGACTTTTTGACCTAATCTTTAATTGGCTCTAATTTCTTCATCCAACTCATATTTACACATTGTTTGCACTGTTAGCTTCGTATTCATGAGCACTTCAACATGATTCCACTTTCACCTGTATTTGAAGACTTTTGATGTGGAGGCTATGATGAATCCATTTTGGATCACAAAGGATCAAAGCATCTAATATATAGAATGAAAGATAAATGGAATACTTAACTCAACATGCATCATAAATTCAATCAATAACCAATCATAACCTATGTGAGTGATCAAGGAATCTCACAAATGATATCATAATAGACATGATTAGGAATGGTTTTTATTTTTTTTATTGAATAAAAGGGAGAACAAACTTACAACCTCAATGCCTTAATGTTACAAGCCTCTTCCCACAATCTCCAACCTTCTCCTTGGATGAAAAGCCTCCTAGCCCTATATCTACAACATAATCCTACCTTTAATGATCCTCTACAATACTCTAGTTTGTGTTTGATTTATAGGCCAACAGGAGGAGGTTTGGGATCGTCTTCCTAAGGGATGAGATCCACAAATGGTGGGATAGGGGATTCTCAAAGAGAGGGAACTAAATCCATGATGGGAGGGATTAGGCTTGAGCAATCATCAATTTGAAGTTGTTAGTTGGGAAAGATTCGACTAAAAAATATTCTAGACTTTAAATTTTATTTTTTACTTGCGTTGACTCATGTGTGTAGGCCATAATGTAAGACTAAGCACACTTTTGCGCAACTTCTAATGGTCTCTTCTGCGTATGTGCAAAAGCTAACTAGGGAACTGTGTAGGAAGTCAAAATTAGGTTTTTGGGCCTTGAGATCTAGGAATTTCATTCTCTTTTGGATTGTTTAAGTTCTAACCTTGTAGGGGGGTGCCTTGGAACACTTTAATGGATAATGAAAGATCCAAACTGATGGTCATCCACCTAATGCAACAAAATAACGTGTAACAGTGAGGTGGTATCAGGAATATCCCAAGGATTGGAGGTAAAGATGGTTTTCTCTGGGAAGCCCTCAACAGGTGGGTGGAGACAGGTAAATTATTGAAGGGATGGTGAAGGAATTCTAAGGCATCCAAGCTTTGTTTGATTTTTTGATCTCAAGACCAATTTAGGTGAGATCACGGTAGCGTGAGGGAAGAGGTGGTTTAGCCTTTGGATTCCCTTGGTTTTTTACGTCTTGGTTTATCCTATGAGATCCCAGATTGATTCTTAAAATATGGGATGTGGGTGATTGGATGAAAGAAAGATTTGGTTCTGCCCAATCTATGGTCGGGTGGTATGTGGAAGTCCCTGACTTGGTTGGATTTTGTACCATTTAATGATTTCTCTATGGAAATCTATGAAGCATTTGTATTGATTAATATGATGATTTTATGGTTGTTATGTCATGGTTACTATGATGGTTATTTGTTGGTTATAAGCATGAATCTGTTATATACTCTAGTTATGGATTGTTCATGATATGATATGTATTTGGTTGGTTGATGAATGCATGAGCTAACAAATGATACTATAACTACTAAGAGATGGCGTTAGACCTTATTGATTAATCTTAGATAACTTTTAGACTCCTATGTTCATATATGCATTCATGACCTATAGATTTCATGTTCACCATATGTTTGACGGAATGTTTATCATGGTTAAGTTTGTGTTGGTCAAGTTCTTGACTAATTTTTGTATGAATATCTTTGTCTCGATGTTATATATCATTCTAGAAAGTCTCATTAAGTTCTCAACAGTGGTTGAGAGTCAGACCCTGAAGCGTTGGCTCAGATTTCGTGGTCGCATGCTCAAAAATGGGAAATCTGGGTTGCATTCATTAGGAAGCGGGGTTATCCATGTGACTGGAGGATCATAGTCATTGGCTTGCCTTTTTGTGTAAGTGACTAGGAGTCCAAGTTAGTGAAAAATATACTTGGCTCAAGGCTTGGGCACCTAGAGTGGTTGTTTAGCTCCTGGGTCCTGTAGCTCATGAGGAAGGTCAACAAAGTTTCAAATTTCCGATTCCACTTAACTATACGTAGGAGGTTGAGTCATGTCATAGTAGCCCTCAACTCATGTTTACCTTGGAAAGTGTAGCGCCCTAGCGCAGCGGCCCGGGCGCGCGCCCTCCGCAAAGTGAAATCGACTAAGTATGAGAAGTGCGCTCCACTCATGCGACGAGTTGGACGCGCGAATAAGGAGAGCGGTCATGTGTTTATACCATGCGACGGTGGCAATGCATGGGCGAGCCGACGAACGCGAAGGTTGGGTGTGGAGCACGTTTGTGGGGCGGTCCCGCACGGAGGGCGGGCCGACCATGTGCGGAGGCATCAAACGAGGGCGTTGGGTGACGAGTTGTGGAGGTCGGCTGGGCGAGCACCCCCTCCTACAATGCATATAAACATACGACGGAGGATGGACAAATCATCATCGCATTTCGGTCAAGGATCATCGCAGCTCCTACGCACAAATCTTAAGTGCGAAGAGGGGAACGGTGACCGCAGGCCGCACGAATGCGCCCGCAGCGCCGGGCAAGGCAAGTGCGGTGCGACAATTTACAACAACACGTAGGCAGGGTTGAACGGGCGCGGGTGAATGCCGCTTGCCCGTCGGGTGGAATGAACGGGTGAGGGTGCGGCGACCCGCCCGCCGTGGCAAAGGCAACGCGTTGGTGGAAATGGTGTGGGCGTGCGCGGTTGGCATGACGCGCTCGGGTATAGTGAAACGCTTAGAGGTTGAACGGTTGGCACGGTGCGCCCGGTTGTAATGCTCCTTGGTTTTGGTTTGCGGTTCGGGCAAGACCGGTGTGCGCTCTTGCACGGGAGGGCGCCTGCTCGGTTGTAATGCCGGTCGAGCTAGTCTCCCGGTCATTTGAAAATTATCAATTATATAATAAAAGCATTTTTATTATATGCATTATGGTTGTTCTTGATTATGTTTATCATGATGTTATAATGTTATTCCGCACACTATAATTTAATAAGTGAAGATTTAATAAAGTGAAGGCGTAGTTAGTAAAACGCTCAACCATGGAAACGGTGAGTCTTTTAGGCGGTGCCGCACCCGCTCAACTTAAGAAAAAAAGAGTTGGGGGCGTGACAGCAAGCCAGTTAATATGGGTAAGTGTGGGAGGGGTGGCTACAGTGTCTACTTGAAAACCCATGGATGGCTCCTTCTCCCTAAGGCAACTTTGGCAAAAAGGATGGAGGAATCCTACTTATGGAGGCCCTCAACACGTCATTGCATAACCACCCATGCAACTTCTAGGAAATTCAAAAATGCAAGCATCCACATAAGTCCCTCCTCATCCTCAATTACCAGTGCACTCGTGTTCGTTAAACCCTACTAATGGGAGGGAAGCCCAACCAACACAAGATGTTGGACTTGCTACCTACCCTATTTATTCCATCTCTTTCCTAGAGTGCCAAATATTCATCTTTTGCTTCTATCCTCCCATTTATAAGACTACGGCCAATTAAACTACCCCACAGAGATTATCAAGACTATTTCCCATTAAACTACCGCTCAGACAAATATAATATATATATATATATAGTTTTATTATTTAATTGTTTTTTGAAAGGAGGTTCTACGACTATAAATGCCACACCATTTTTCTAGAAGACAATATTGAAACATATCTTAGTAAATATAATGTTAAGTTTGTTAATTAATTAAAAGAATAAAAACAGAAAATTAAATTAAATTAATATATTTTATTTTATTTTATTGCTGATAAGATGAATTAACTGGTCTTTCAAACGGGTTGAACAGTGACAAAAATTCGAATCAATGTCTATGTTGGTTGATTATCACGGTGAAAATTGCTTATCTTAGAGGTTTATTGTTCAATAAAACGATGGCAGGGTTTTTAAGTAATAGATTTTTATATAAAAGTGAATATCTTTAAACGAACATTAGTTTTAGGTTTTTTATTTAGTTTAGGTTTTATGTTTAGTTAAATATGAATTTTAAAATTGAATGAAAAATAATTTTGGTTGTCATCAAAATTATATAAAAGCAGAAAGTTACGTTACATTTATGTTAAAGATTTTTAGTTTGTTTTCATGGCGGATGCCATCGTTGTAAAGTTCAAAGATTTCAGATATACTCTGTCCTCTGCAGCCCTACCAGGGTTCCTCATTAACTATACAACTACACTGAAATCCGAATCTACTTTTATGAAAGGAATATGCCGTAGATGATACGAGCAACACTCTTAAACATACTGTCTATCACCAACTACTCTTAAATATACTGTCTATCACCAATTACTAATTGCAGTCCTGAATGTCCCCTCCAATCTTGTCTCCTCATCCATCACACACCGATACTAGTAAACGCAAATGGTCGGAACAGAGTTATAACAAAAGTGTTACACATTATAAACAACCAGCAGTGAATTGACGAAATAGCGCAACCACGACATTGCATTTAAATCCTTTGAAAATGGTAAATCCTTCACTGAAGACTGCAGTGCTTTTCTACGTAATTTCATATTTTGATGTCATACCTAATTTGGTATGGTTGTCCAGGCTCTTCTTATTGGCTACTTTCAGCACTCTGCATGCAGGATAGGTTGTATCTGACCAATGATTCATGAAATTTTTACCCATTATTAACTAATGGAGAGATGGACAAGGAGAAATTATAGACAAACTTCGAAGGGAAACATTTTTCCATAGTAAAAAATTGCAATCTGTGAAACGTAGATTTACACATTACAGAGCTGCAAATCGCAGATCTCAGACGTTATACAATAAAGTTGAATCCTCTATACTGCCGATATAAATAACTTATGGGTATGCAAGAAATGTGTAGAAAACCAATCTAATCAAACCTATGGCATTGACAAACAAAACATCACATAATTTTGCTCAAAGTCAGAGCAGATTTTCCTTGCATCATACTAATTTACCACCCCACCTATGCATTAATTTACTCATCACAAATCACAAAACCATTCATGATCTCCTGATTGATAGCAGCGGATGTTCTATTAAACCGAAGAGACTGTTGTGCTTTCTTTCTGAGGCTCGGCAGTCGTAGTAGTTGTGACAACGTAGGTATCCTGGTAACAACAATAATTTCCTCCAAAGAATCCACCGTGAACGAGTAAGATGTAGAAGAGCTTTGTTCCACACAGTACAATTAGAAACGACTCCAGTGTTATCTGCAGGAAAATACAAAGTTACCAAATCTTAACGATACAGAACGCCATAGCAGAATGAAAGGAATGAGGAAATGAGTGAGAGTATAATGAATGTAATAGCATAGGAGTGTGGCATACCAACTTTGCGTTTCGGCCCCCAATATGGATCTCCTTGCATGCCAGCCTACAGTTTTGTGAATGAGAAAAATTAAAGCTCATCCTCGTTTAGCAGACTAATCGGATATAATAATTCTTATTGACTCCTATTAAATGATGCTGGTATATAAATTAAGTAAATTGATGTGGTTATATATATACATACCCCGTAGCAAGTAATGTAAGTGCCCAAGTTGTCATAGAGGATGCAGTACTGGGAGCCAAGCTCTGGGCAGTCCAAACCCGGAGATGATGGAGTCCTGAAAGGCATGAAGCAGCTCCTACTACAGCAGCTATCAAAGCAAAAATAATCATGAATCCTGTGGCTTCATTCCCCATTGGAAAATACACTGCGGAAAATCCCACAGGAAGAGCTTTTCCAGGACCTGCAAGTTATTCATAGAATCAAGTAGTAAAACACTCCATGGTATAAAGCATGAACACATACCATGCATAAAAGTAATAAGTACCAGTAGAGTAAGTGTGATTGAGGGCGTTGTTGAGAGCCCATCCAGCAATAGCACCCACAATAACAAACATGCAGAAATTCAGCAGAAGGAGAAACGCAGCTAGGGATTTCACCACTCCCAACGCCATTATAGTTGTATCACTATCTCTGCTCCAAAAACTATAACTACTGACCGAACGGAGCTTAATTTGGAGATGGAAAATTACCAATTGCAAATCTATACTATACACTAATGCTTAATTTGTGGAGAACAAGACCAAGCTAGAGACAGACAACAATGACAGAAAAGTAGTTTATAAGAAAGAGTTCATGAGCATTCAAATTCAATTTGAGTATGCCTGCAACTGCAAAACTGTAGCTGTCTGAGAAGAGATTGGTGTATTTAAGGATGCCTGGAAAGTAAACTCCCTTGGAAAGGGAGGACCTGTGGGGCACAGACAACTGTTAATCCAGCAGGAAGGCTGCCCCGCAATTGGAAAGTAATAATAGAACTGTTTATCCAACAGTCAAATGACAGGTTCTCAAAGAAGCAGAGTAGTTAAAAGCATTGAGTGGTTGTCACCTTCAAAGTTTTGTCCATGGCAGCCTTTTACAGAACATTCCCAGGGTTTATGTTTCAACTGGAATAGAATGTTCCCAGGCTTTATGTTTGAAATTGATGGGAAGATTCTTTATTTGAAACCCTATTAGTCTATTTTATACTCAAATCCCACCTAATATAAATAAAATATGATGGACTTATTTTCTTCGATCTCTCGCTTATTTTCTCAGTAAATCAATCTCTGGGGAAGAACTAAATATTAATAATAGCGTTCATGGTTTGTTTATTGATGGCCACCAGAAGCCATGTGAGTATATTTGTCTTCGAATGGTTGTAGGGATTATTTTAGATTAGTGTGCTACCGCATGAGGAATGAGACAGTTTAAATATATTCCGGTGGGCACTTACAACTAATGTTAGTCAGAAGAAGTTCCGTTTTAAAAATGGAGCAGGACTTTTATATATATATATAGATTAATAGCTGGTAAATTTTTGAATAAATGCTCTTTCTGTCTGGGTGGTGTTCTTTTTATCGATAATTGATACTGACGGGCGAGAGAAACGGTTCTGAAAATTTACTTTAGTTTTATTAAT
>APFE030497250.1:210150-233203 GCA_000404065.3 Pinus taeda | reverse complement strand
CTACGTGAACACACACATACCTCTTAAGTTTTGTGAAAATTTGCAAGGACATGTATTTCATTTAGTTGAAAATCGAGAGATCATATGACACTAAAATTTGTTTGCAAAAAATATCATTAGGACAACACCATGATTCTCCACATATTTGTTTTTTACTATGACTCAAAATTTACAATGCTTATATGAATTTTGAGGGGTGCTATTCGATAAAAGAGTAAAAATTTGAAATTTCATCACCACATTTGGCCCAAAAGTGTAACCAATCTTCATGCTTTGACTCTACTATGTGTTCTTCATTCCTCACATAGTTGGTTCCTAAGTATTGTGATGCTAATTTTGGCTTAGGTTTGGGCTCCGTTGTTTATTCTCTCCCCTTTCCCCCGTATAAGCTACCCTACTCCCATTTCTTCCCATTTCAGATCACTGTCGTTTGCCTCTAAGTCATGCTCTCACTAAAATTTAGATTCAAAGCCATACTAAAGGATTGTTTATAGGTGATGTGCGGTTTGGGTCCTTCTTCCCCTTCAAAATTTGTTAGGAATCTCGAGGGCGGGCAATCGTATATCTCCCAAGAAAAGTTTAAAGCCTATTAGGATGTGGTAGCCGACAGACAAAAATCTATTATTCGGGAACTTAGAGAAATGCAAGTTCTTGTCGTTGTTCTCCAATGATTTTGTATCCTTCAATTGTTTGGCTTGGCTAGTCCCCCTAAAAGACTAGCCTTGTAGCGATTGTTGCAAGTTGAGCCCATAGATGTCAGTCTCTAGGAAAATTTGGGGAATAGCGAGGTGATTGAAAGATTGTTGGTCTATATGACTCTAGGGTGGTTGTTTGTGGTGGTTGATTCCAAAGGAAGATCAAGAGGTCTTGCAATTGGTTTGAATAAAAACTATGTTAAGCTCCTCGGGTCTTGGGGAGCCGAAGGAATTGGCTTTGAATTTTTGTTGCATTGTTGGGAATGGAGTTAAAAATCATTAATATATATGGTTCGTGTCATGATAAATTGCCTTCTCGGAAAGGCTCATGGCATGATATTTTATGAATTATGGAAACATGGTAGTGGGAGGAGATTTAAAATTCTTGTTGGGTTCTTCAAAAGTTAGTGTCCTACATAGAAATTTAATTCCTAGTTGTCTAAGTTGTGACTCTTTCTATGCAAAGGAGTCTATTCCTACCCCTTAGGAGTTATTAAGATCTATATGTTACCTAGATTGGTGTGTGGTTGAGATATTCGCTCAACCAAGTGATTGTGTGTCCAAGTTGGTTTACATATCTTGAGACAACACTTCATGTATATATGTAATTGTATTTGATCAATGAATTACGTAGGTATTATTAAAATTTATCTCCGTACGAGAGCTCGTAATGGTGTAGGGCCTTGGCCCCTCCTGGGTCAAGGGAAATAAGAGTAAGTGTGTTTATTGAGAGTGTATATGTTTGTCCATCATTTGAATTTACAAGGTAAACTAAGATTCACATGCAGGAGGGAATGTTGTTCAATCCTCAAGAGTGTAGATGACGGTTGGAAAATTATTAAGCTGATCAATCTCGGAGTCAGAGAGATAGAGTCAGCCTTAATCATGTGGGCATGGTGGGTGGAATGGTTTGCAAACATCACCTGTGATTGACGTTGAAGTTCTATTGATTGAAGCCACCAAGTGATCAACCCCTGCAACTTTTGTATAGCATCAAAGCTCCGAGGTAATTCTTCTAATTCTGCATTCGACTTGCTAGCCATCAGGCGAGAAGAGGGACACATCTGAGTTGATCTGGATAGATATACCTCATCAAGTCGTGTTGGTATCGTTGTTGCGGGCCATGTGAGTTTGGAAGAAGAAACGATATATTTTGGGCATTGAATTGAGTGAAAGGAATCTTCCTGTTGAAGCCGGCATGCTCCAACTATAAATGAGGATTCTCTAGTGCGAAGATGAAGATGAGAAGAAAAACAGATGGGCGACAACATTCAGTCATTGTTCTCAAGGGGCAACGATGGTCCATTCTACATAACAGTGGTGGAGTGCATGATTTCCCTTAGCACTAATAATGGGGTTGCTTTGATGATGGCTATGTTGTTATAATAGTTTATTTATAGATGAATGGAAAAATTAATGAAAATTGTTGCTTTTGATATGGATTATGCAAGGAAGTCATCGAGGAGATTTGTAGCTAGGGGCCTTACTGGCCAACTAGACCTGTTCCATATCTAGTGCGAAGGTTGATGAGTTTAGTGTTGTTTCATGGGAGATGGCGAGCTCTTGGTTGTTTGAGTTGATAGATCCACATTTGTTGTGCCTAGCCCCACACTGGTGTAGTGTTTGTTTTTACAAGCTGCGCTCTTGTCTCAACGGTGTTTGAGTAGGTTGAGTGTGGAATTTTGTAATACGTGTAGCTCATGTTTTGAGCGGTGGCCTATTAGTGTAGCTATTGTTTTTATTGGTTGCAACACTACAAAGATCAACATAGTAGGCAAATTTGTGTCGCTCTCCTTAGACAAGAAACCTTAAAAGCATCTCTTTGTTTTGGGCCGACTACACTCGATTGCGTGACCACTGTGTTCAGAACTCCCTCAATGGTCTAAATCGTGCATCTTTGAATAGTTCATCCACTGAATTGTGTGGATACACAGGAATACAAATATAAGGAAGACAAAGGAAAGCTCAACCCACATGGGTGAAGATTTGGAAACCAATTTATTTTTCCACAGTGCTATAAATTAGTGTTTGTGTTATTGAATTCTATTTTTGAGTTTTGTAAATGAAACACGTAAAGCGTGATCAACTCAACATGTAAATGCAATTTGTTAGAATTGATCACTTTAGAAATTTCTAATTGAGGTTCGAAGAAGTTGGTAATGTGTAAATGTTGATGAAAGTTGATATTAGTTGGTTGAAGTGCAGTAGATGGTGGATGGTGCAACAACAACATTGAAAATTAGGTAATGATGGACAACCAAGTTTGTGTGAGTTTGTGGAATAAACTCATTATGATGGTGTATTATGTGTCACATACCTTTATTAGTAAGCAAGTCTAGGATGTTTTGTAGTGGTCTTTATAATGTATGTACTTGGTAACTCCAAAAATTGGAGTGTGTAATGTAAGCCTCATGAGGCATGTATACTCCCATAAAGTTCATGGTAATATTAAAACCATTTTGTAATTGCGGGTTTGTGGTCAGCGAGAAACCACTATGTAAGTGCAAGTTTGTGGTAAGCTGGAAACCACTTGTAGGTTTGTGGTAAGCCGCAAACCACTTTGTAGTCTCGATTTGTGGTAAACGAGAAACCACTTTTGAGAGTGAAGTAGACAGGGATTCTTGTAGGCATGGTTTAGGGTGAGCGGACAAAACCCTTGGCATGGTTAAGGGTGAGCCAAGAAAGCCTTAGGCCTGGTTGAGTTCAGTTTGTGGTGAGCCTTGGTGGCTGAGAGCCCTTGTGGGCATGGTTGAGGGCAATCTGATAAAACCCATAGCATGGTTATAGGTATTCTGATAAAACCCATGATGATGATGATGATGGAGGTGGATTTGCACGTTCATGTACATGTATGCAGTGATAATGGTTGACAAAACCATGTATGCAAAGGGCAATCTAATAGACTAGCGGTTGTAACGGTTGGGCACCCATACATTCAGGTGGATGGTTGTTCTTTTAGATGGGCGTTGAGATATTCTTTTGTCATGTTTGACCACAACTAGACTTTGCATATTGAGATTGAGACAAATTGTCAATAAGGGGGCAACTTGGAAATTTAATTCCTACTTGTGTCACCGGTGGCTCCTTCTATGTAAAAGAGTCTCTTCCTATTCCTTAGGAGTTGTTAAGATCTAGATGTTTCCTACATTGGTGTGTGGTTGAGATATTATGTTAACCAAGTAATTATCTGTCCAAATTAATTTACCTATCTTAAAACAACACTTTATATATATATATATATATAAATTAAACATGTATTATCAATGTTGTGTCTTCACGCCCACCCAGATCTCCTTACTAATTTTTCCATTCATCTCCTAGCCTCTCACAAATTATGTGATGTGGACCTATAAAGTATAAACCTACTTGGAGGAATCGAAAACCCAGTGATGCGATGATTGCCTCGAGACTATATCATTTTTCGTTTGTCGAAAATCTGTTGGAATGGCTCCCTCTTTCTCATCGGTGGGTTGGGACGACGGGTCAATTTGATCATCACCCCCATATTTTTTTTAAACGAAAGGCCGGTTACAACAAGCTGAGAGCCGCATTCAAATTTAATTTGGTGTGGTTAAAAGACGAATCTTTTCGGCAGATTGTGTTGGGTCATTGGACGCGTTTCAATCCTAACCACAATGGTTCAGTTTTAGCCCAATTTGGACAAAACCTTAAAAGGGTCGAGAAGGCCATTGTGGAATGGTCAACCTCCAAGAAGCAAAGGGATGAGGAGACCCTTAAGAAATTTGAAGAAGCTTTGGAGCAGCTAGAAGATCCAGAAGTTGGAGGATATATATTGGAGGAGTCAAAACAAAGGATCATTCAGCTCAAAGCCTTAAGGACAAGATTGGTGAAGAGTAATGATTCATGAAACTTTTATCCATTATTAACTTTTAATGACATATGGACCAGGAGGGAATATAGACAAACATTGAATTTTTCCATAATAAAAATTTGCAATCTGAGAAACATAGATTTACAGATTACGAAGCTGCAACTCGCAGATCTGAGAAGTTATACAATAAAGTTGAATCCTCTATACTGTCGATACAGATAACTTGCGCCTACGCGAGAAATGTCTAGAAAACCAACCTAGTCAAACCTATGGCATTGACAAACAAAAATTCACATAATTTTGCTCAAATTCAGAGCAGATTTTCCTTGCAACAGACTAAAAAAAATGTAGTTTACCACCCCTCCTATGCATAATTTTACTAACCACAAACCACAAAACCATTCATGATCTCCTGATTAATTGCAGATGATCTGCTATTAAACCGAAGAGACCACAGTTGTGATTTCTTTCTGAGGCTCGGCAGTGGTAGTGGTTGTGGCAATGTAGGTATCCTGGTCCGAACAATAGTTTCCTCCAAAGAATCCACCGTGAATGAGTAAGATGTAGAAGAGCTTTGTTCCACACAGAATTATAAGGAATGACTCCAATGTTATCTGCACAAAAATACTAAGTTACCAAATCTTAACGATACAGAACGCCATAGCAGAATGGAAGGAATGAGGAAATGAGTGACTGACTATAATGAACGTGATCGCATAGGAGTGTGACATACCAACTTTGCGTTTCGGCCTCCAATATGGATCTCCTTGCACGCAAGCCTACAGTTTTGTGAATGACAAAAATTAAATCTCATCCTCATCTCTCGGATGAATCATATATCATAATCCTTATTGATTCCTATTAATTGATGTTAGTATATAAATTACGCAAATTTGATGTGGTTATATATATACCCCGTGGCAAGTAGTGTAAGCGCCCAAGCTGTCATGGAAGACGCAGTACTGGGAGCCAAGCTCTGGGCAGTCCAAACACGGAGATGATGGAGTCCAGAAAGGCATGAAGCAGCTCCTACTGCAGCAGCTATCAAAGAAAAAATAATCATGAATCCTGTGGCTTCATTCCCCATTGGAAAATACACCGGAGAAAATCCCACAGGATGAGTTTTTCCAGGACCTGCAAGTTAGTCATAGAATCAATCAGCAAAACACCCCATGATATAAAGCAGAAATACATACTGTGTATACAGCTAACAAGTACCAGTAGAGTAAGTGTGGTTGAGGGCGTTGTTGAGAACCCATCCAGCAATAGCACCCACGATAACAAACATGCAGAAATTCAGCAAAAGGAGAAGCGCCGCCAGGGATTTCACCACTCCCAACGCCATTATAGCTGTAATACTATCTCTGCTTTACAAACTATAACTACTGACCAAAGAGAGGTTAATTTGTAGATGGAAAAATACCAATTAATCTAGACTACAATGGCGGAGGGAGATAAACAGGAATACTTAAACAGTAGACTAGAGGAAAGTAGTCTTTAAAAGGAGTGCATGAGCATTCAAAATTCAATTCGAGTATGCCTGAAACTGAAAGCCGTAGCTGTAGAAAATAGATTGGTCTATTTAAGGATGCCTGGAAAGGAAACGACCTTGAAAAGGGAGGACCTGTGGGGCACAGACAACTGTTAATCCAACAGGAACAGGCTGCCCCGCAATTGGCAAGCAATAATAGAACTGTTTATCCAACAGTCAAATGACTGGTTTTTCAGGAAGTGGAGTGGGTAAAATCATTGCGTGGGTGTCACCTTCAAAGTTTTGTCCATGGCAGCCTGTTACAGAACATTCCCAGGCTTTATGTTTCAATTGGAAGAGAATGTTCCCAGGCTTTATGTCAATTTGAATATAATTTTTTTTGTTTGAAACGCCATTCTTCTCTGTTATACTCAATTCCCACCTAATATAAATGAAATAGGATGGATTTATTTTCTCCAATCTCTCACTTGTCGTTTTTGTGGACAAATAGATATAAATAAAGTAATAATTTTGATGGTTTGTTTTTTAATGCCCACCAGAAGCCATGTGAGTATATTCATGGGGGATTATTTTAGAATCTAGATTAGTGTGTTACGGCATGATGATAGAAACAATTTAAATGCATCCAGGCGGGCTCTTCTAACTAAGGTTAGTTCGAAGTGTTCGTTTTAATAATGGAGGAACATAACATTTATTCCAATTAAGAGATAGTAAATTTTTGCAAGTAGTTCCACCCTTGTTGGCTGTGTGGGATGTTGTTTTTTTAATGCATAATTTATAACTACGGAGCAGAGAGACAATTTTGGAATTTTACGTTTATTTTATTAATAAAAACAAAATATTAATGTTGTCTATTTTTATTTATCTTTATATTTTATAAATTGTATGTGAGAATTTTAGATTTTTAATATGAAATATCTTTAAATTAAAAAAATGTAGGTTGTTATATATATATATATAATGAAATAGTAATATTTAATTATTTGATGTTTTTATTTTTATTTGAAGTGATAGATTTTTTATAGTTGTAATTGGTTCACTATTATAATGTAATTTTTGAACATAATAAATTTATTTTGAAATTTTTATTATATTGATTTACAAAATCTAATTCTACAATTTTAAATATTATTAAATTATAATCGATAATATAAAAATTCCTTAAATGAGAAGAAATTAACATTGAAGTGAGAATGAAGTCTTAGTTGCATGGCATTTCCCACATTTTTTATAAATAACCATAAATTTAGCAAGATTTCTCAAGCTTACCCATGATCCCAAACTTTTTTCAAAAGATTCAACACTCCACACCATGTCCCTTTGAGTTCTTGAGTTCATTATCCTACCCAAGGCCTCTAGTGAGCTTGACGTCATCTTAGGGTTTCCACTAGTTAGAAGGTCTTCGAATTTTACAAAATAAGACTGAGATTGCATAGTTTATAAGACTAAGATTTGAAAATATTACAATCATCTGCATGAAAACGGTTCATGACATAATTTGCATGACATAATGATTGTGGGTTCTTAGCTTTCCCTCTATGGTCTTACATTACTCTTATCTCAACAAGCCACCTTACTCATTCTTTTTAACATTTTTCCCTAGATTTTTCTCTCATGTCATCTCTCACACATCCATTATGCAATTTGAGATATTTAAATAAGAAACTTTTGATCCTCCCAAATCACTATTCATTATTAAATTACACACTTCATCATTATTTGTTTATTTGTTTTATTATGTATATTAGATTACACACTTTATCGTTATTTCTTTTTCTTTTATTGTGTACATATTATAATAATTTTTTTTATAAAGTTTGGTATCTTTATTTATATCTAATCACTTATTATTATAAGTCCTCAGTGAGAATAACAATAACTTTACTTGTCTTTTCTCAAACCTTCTAATACTTTGATTAAGGGAAAATTGTTTTTTAATCACCTTCTAACTTCCCCATTACCTTATTTCCTTATTTATTTTCATTCAACAATTTATTATCGTAGACTCTCATCTCAAAACAATTTATTATCACATACCTTCATCTTAAATAATCATAATGACACTAATTATTATCATAAGCGCTTAGTGAGAATAACAATAAGTTTACTTGTCTTTTCTCAAACCTTTTGATACCTTGAATAAGGGAAAATTGGTTTGTAATCACCTTCTAACTTCCATATTATCTTATTTCCTTATTTATTTTCATTCAACAATTTATTATCATATACTCTCATCTCAAATAATCATAATGACGCTAATTCTAATAGCTTAAGCAACTTAATTATAAGTGTTTTTTTAATAACTCTTTCCAATTTCATATTATTACTTTTCCATTCCCTTTTCCAAAAAATGTGAGAAAATGTATTACTTTAATATATTGTGGGAGTTGCAAATCAATGTAGAGACTAGACCTTTTCACTGGCTCTTCTACCCAATTATTTCCCATTGTGAACTTAATTATAAGCATTTTTTAATGACTCTTTCCAATTGCAAATTATTACTTTTCTATTTCTTGAATTCCAAAAAATGTGAGAAACTGTATTACTTTGATAAATTGTGGGAGTTGCAAATCAATGTAGAGACTAAACCTTTTCACCGGCTCCTCTACCGAATTATCACCCATTGTGAACTTAATTATAAGCATTTTTTAATGACTCTTTCCAATTTCAAATTATTACTTTTCTATTTCCTTGATTCCAAAAATTGTGAGAATCTCTATTACTATGATATATTGTGGGAGGTGCAAATCAATGTAGAGAATAAACCTTTCTAGTGGCTCCTCTACCAAATTGTAACCAATTGCGAACCACGGTAAAAGCTAAAGCTAAGTCTTGTCACCCATTGTGAACGAGGTAAAAGCTAAATATTTTCACCATCAAAGCTAAAAGTGGAGTCGGTCCAACTCTCAACAAATCATCATGTTACCAATTTCAACCACAAGTGCACCAACTACCAAATCCGATTTCACATTAATTTTTGTTAAGGATTCTTAAAGCAATGATAAAAGACTCATCAATATAAAGTTATTAGAGCTTGATTTGTCCATAAATGTGGGATATACAACATGTAGGAGACAAACATAATCCTTAGTAGGCTTCAACTTATATCACAAGTTAGACCAAACGAACTGCATGTAGATCCTTCAATTACTTCCAATGGATTTTGGCATATGAATGATCAAGATAGACTAATGAGGTTGTCTCACTCTTTTGGATTTGCAATGATTTATTATCAATATAGTTGCGACGTGACTAGAAAACCCATACATTAGTAGAGACTTGAATTAAGTGTGTATATTCCAAAAATTTCGAATTAAATATTCATATTTTACTGGAACAACCACATTTAACCTTAATCACATTAATAAATGTAGTTAGACAAATTGCAATCTGACTAGAAAACCTATTAGTAGACTTGAATTTAGTGTATATTCCAAAACATTTGAATTGAATATACATAGCTTATTAGAAAAACCACATTTAACTTTAAACACATTAATAAATGTGGTTAATATACCCAACTTGTCAATCAGGCTAAGTTGAAGGGTTCAAGATCCACATCTAGATTCATAAGTCAGGTTTCTAATGACTAGTTTCCCTTCTTTTCACAGTGCTAAAAGGTTTACAATCTTCGCATTTACATTGCAGCCCCGTTAACATACTCGAATAGCATTCATCATCTCTGGTTTCTTTTTATTGTAAATGAAAGATGGCATTGTGCAAAGGTGGGTAAGATGTAACTAAGTGATTCAATAAAAATTTGGCTACCTTGCTTTATGTGCATTCTTTATATTGAATTTTTCCATCAACTTAATTAGCACGTCCTTGATAGATGCATGTAATAAGAAAACATTATCAAAATTTATATGGAAACATTAAATAATAAAAAACTACGATGTAAATATACTAGCACAACGACATTTACCAATGTGGTTGATATACAACAATAGGCGTATATGAAACATATCTAAAACCATATTTACCAATATGGTTGATATATGCCGATAGGCGTATATCAACCACATTAATAATTATTGTGTTTATTTTGTTAAAATAAAACTATTTCTAATTATTAATAACTATATAAATAATAACAACTGTATTATTATATATTATATATTTATGATATTATATTAATATTATATTATATATTAAAATAATATTAAGTTAGGAGCTGGAGGAGGGATTGAGGATGGAGCGCAAGATTAGGAGGCTCAACAAAGGTTTAGGATAAAAACCCTAGTTTTTACTGCAGCATGACTTTCACCATCAGCAGGCACCCGGACGACCAACAATATTCCGTTTCTCTGTTTCCTTCGTAGTTGTCTCCATCTACCAGCGGTTATCTGCATCCAGCATGGGTGATGTCATGGAGATTGAGGAGCTTGATTACTGTGAGGAACCATTTCCCGACCGTGTAATTTTTGGTAACCCTAACCTAATTTCTCCGGTCCCAGGTTCACCTCTCCCATCCATTTCTGTTTCATCATGCACTGCTCTGGTGGTCTCTTTCCCTGGACAATGTACATTCTCGCTGGTCTTTTGGTCATTATCTATTGATTCTCACGCCCTCGATTTCCCTCCATTATCTCCGGGAACCCTTCACATCCTCACTGCTATTACCCTGCCATCACCCTCTTTTGAGACGAATCCACTGACAAACTACCTCCATTTGTCTAGCTCGACCTTGTATTCGGCACCGCCTGAGGATACCCTGGCATCTTGTGGTAAAACCCTCCCATCTTTGCAAATTCTCTGTTGGGCTATTTTGAAACTCCTGCAGTAAAGGTCAAATCAGCGACCCATCTATCTCAGGAGGGAACTGTCTCACCAGACCCGTTGTTGGACCATCCATCAGCGCCGCAAACAAGGAAGCGGAAGACCAAGTGTGTGAAGGCTACTTCAAAGGACATTACCATTTGATTTGGCAAAGGTACTACAATTGGGGAGACAGCTTACATAGCTAGTACAGTGCTAGTTGGACATGTTTGAGGCAGAGCATACTCAGTGGACAAAATTACCCTATGGGTACGAGAAATTTGGGGGAGTATGCTTAAAGATCTGCCTGAGGTATAGATACTTCCTAGGGGCTAGTTTGCTCTTCATCTTGTCAAAGAAAATTATACAGACCTAGTCCTTGCTAGGTAGTGGCATATTGAGATGGCTCCAGTCCTCCTCAAGAGATGGAGCCCCCTTTTCGACCCGTAGTGGGAGAAGATTGGGGGGGGACCTCTATGGGTTCGCTTGCCAGGGCTTCCAGTGCAGTACTCGTGTGAGGAGGTCTTCGTCAGAATTGAAAATTCCCTTGGCACTTACCTGGACCATGATAGAACATTCGTTCAATCAAAGAATCGAACCCTAGCTCGCATTCTAGTCCACCTAGACACACGAGAAGGACTGGAAGAAAAAATCACTCTACTATGGGGGAAATGCACTTGGGTGCAAATCCTAGACTATGAAGGAGTCCCTTTTTGGTGTAGAAGATGTCACAAAGTGTGGCACATCTTCAAGGATTACCCACTTATCAAAAAACCAGAGGATCCTCCAAGGGCACCTCCTTCATCCATGGGGCCAGATGTACCTTCTCAGAATCGCTCTCCTAATTCGGCTCCATAGGCACCAGTTAGCAACAGCACCCCGCGGACAGATGCAGGAGAGTACAGAATGCCATCAACCCCCTTAACAAGAGCTTGTGCAGCTACCGAGGCCGCAAAAAATTTGGGTATTCCTCTGTCTTCTTACCCTTCCTCATTTACTTACAACACTTCACTTGACTCATCTGCCATTAATACTTCTATGGTTCACTATTCACTAGCTCCTTCACTTCCCACCATCGCTACCACCGCTCTATCCTTACCCCCTTCTTTATCCACATCTACCTCCCCATCTTCTGATGGGAGGATTTCATCCCATAACTACAACCTCTGCTCTTGTTCACACATTGATGGTCATCCAACTCACCTCTCAGGATTGGGACTCTCCCAACCTGGATCGGTCATCCTTTGAACCTGTGGGAGAAAATCTAACCTCACAAAACCAAAACAAAGGGTTGGGTCAAAGGTCACCTCTGGAAGACAATTCACTTTGGAAGGGGTTCTTAGAGCACTGAATACCCCGAGCAGGGTTTCCCCATGAAGTGCCTCTCATTTAACTATAGAGGCATGGCTAGTGCCTCCAAGAAACTAGCCCCGCACCGATTATTTGAAGTTGAGCCTACTGATATCATCATGCTACAAGAAACCTTAGGTGAGGCCGAAATTATCACCAGCACTTTAGCCTCCCTACTTCCTGGATGGCAATTCTTTGCCATAGATGCTTCGGGTCGATCGGGGGGCTTAGCCATAGGGCTCAATCCTCGCACGATCAGAGTGTTAGCATCCTAGGGAGGACCTGGATTTATCGGTTTGGATTTTTTCTCGGTGGAGCTTGGCCTTAACTGGAGGGTTATCAATATATATGGTCCATGCCATCAAAGAGAGATCTTCTAGCAACATCTGCTTAATCTCTCGATCGTATCCCCTGATCACATAATTCTTGGGGATGATCTCAATTTCTCCATTGGTTTTGGGGAATCATGGGGATCACAAACTCAAGTGGACTCTATTACAGGCTTCACGATGAACCTTTTGGAACAACACAACCTTGTGGATATTCCCATGAATAAGCCACTCCCTACTTGGCGAAATAGAAGGAGGGGGGAAGCTGCACTAGCCAGAAGGTTAGATAGATTTTTGATAAAGATTCCCCTTATGAATTAGTTGCATCATTATAAACAATGGGTGGGTTTCGGGGATGTCTCAGATCACTCTCCCATTTATATTGAAGTCTTTGGTCCCCATCCCAAACCCAAAGCCCCCTTCAAATTTAATCATGTTTGGCTACATGACCTTGGTTTCATCAACCTAGTCTTGGATTTTTGGAAAGCCAACCCTGTTGAAAGACGTGAATCTTTAACAAAGGGTTTTTGCCATAACCTGTCCCAGCTCAAGAACCTTTCCATCAAATGGGCCAAAGAGAAAAATCGGAGGGAGGATCACTCTTTAACTCAAATCAAGTCTAAATTGTGTGCACTGTTAGATGACCGCAACTTGGGGTTTACTTCTTCTACTCACAAATCTCACCTGATCGAGCTAGAAAATCAAAAGGCAAGGATTCTGAAGGAGAGAGAGGAATCTTGGCGACTTAGGAGTAGGGCTATATGGTTACAAGTGGGAGATGACAACACAAGATTTTTCCAGAATTATGCTAAAAGTAGAAAAGTTTCTAACACAATTTGGAACTTACCCCTACCTGATGGAGGAGTAGCAGACACTTTCAACAAACTCTCCCATCTGGGCACCTCTCATTTCAAGCAACTCTTTAAAACCCCACCTAAGTCTAATCTTGCTGATATCATCAATGTTGCTAGACATTTCCCTCATTTTTTAAACGAAGATGAGGCAGGAGAGCTAAACTCCCCTATTACTACTGGTGAATTGGAAGGGATGTTGAAATGGTTCAAAAAAGACAAAATTCCTGGTCCGGATGGATGGACGATAGAATTTTATCTTGCTTTCTATGAACTCCTGGGGAATGATCTATTAAAAGTCATGGAAGATTGTAGAACCTCTAGTTCCATTTACAATGTTGTCAATACAACTTTCATTGTCCTTATTCCGAAATCTAATTCCCCCTCCTCTTTCAATGACTTTAGGCCCATCTCTTTATGCAATTGCCTATATAAGATTATTTCAAAAGTCATTTCAAATCGTATTTAGCCCATTCTCTCTCGGCATATTGCCCCCAAACATTTTACTTTCCTTGAGCATCGACAGATCCACGAAGCCATCGTCACGGACCAAGAGGCCATTCATTCGATCTGGACCAAAAATATACAAGGAATCATCTTAAAGCTTGACCTGGCAAAAGGTTTTGATCGAGTCAGTTGGCTCTACATCAATATGCTCCTTATCCATCTTGGCTGCCAACATGCTTTCGTCAATTGGATTATGGCATGCATCTCCACTCCAACTTTCAGTGTCCTCATCCATGGATCTGCCTCCCACTTTTTTCATGCTGAGCGAGGCGTCAGACAAGGCTGCCCCCTCTCTCCCTTACTCTTTCTAATTGTCATGGATGGGTTCAGCAGATTACTTGCCAAAGCTAAAAGAGATGGCAGTTTTTGTGGCCTTAGGATAAATGATTTCTACTATCTTACACATCTTCTCTTTGTGGATGATGTTCTCATCTTCCTTGATGGGAGCATTCGAGACTCTCTTACCTTCTCAAAAATCTTTTCCCTATTCTTGAAGGCTACTAACATGTAGGCTAATCAAGGGAAATATACTATCACTTTAGCCCTCACTTCCATCTAGGAGTCTCAGTATGCTCAGAACCACTTTCCTTATTGTATCATCCCCCTTGACCGTGGATTCAAATATTTGGGATTTTGGATAAAGCCCCTCAATAAAAAAATAGCAAACTAGATATGGCTAGTTACCAAGCTGGAAAAAAAGAATTCAAATTGGAGTCAGAGATACTTATCCAGACCAGGAAGATTGGTACTCATCAAATCTGTTCTTAAGGCCACTCCTGTTTTTTGGATGGCATTGGCTTGGATTCCCAGGAATATTCTGGCCCGTCTTCAATAGCTTTGCAGTAGATACCTATGGAATGTTCAACAAGATAAAAATATTTTCGCTTGGTTCAACTGGACCAAGATTTCTTTGCCCAAAAAATGGGGAGGTTGGGGACTCAAATACCTAGCTCTATTCGCACAAGCCCTGGCTGCAAAAATGGGCTGGATATTATTCACCGGGTAGAATCTATGGACCATTGTCTCCTATTACAAGTGCATTTGGCCTCACCAAATCATGGATTGGGTTTGCATGCTCTCTGGCCAAGAATAGGTATATCTTCCGTCTGGAAGGCTCTACTGCATTCCCTGCCTAGCATTAAGAATAATCTAGTTTGGAGAATTAATGATGGATCTAAAGCCCACATAGGACTGGATCCCTGGACTGGGGGAGGAGGAAGATTCCAACTACCAAGATATCTCATCCAACACCTTAATTCACATGATATAAAGGTATTAGCACACATAACAGATCAGATGAATACCACCATTTTCTCTCAAGGATGGAAATCTGCCCAAAAGCTTGATATTCCTCCTCATTGGCACCAGGAATGGCAAGATTATATAAATACTCTGAGTGAATCTCACATCATGATAAAGGAAGGACCATATGAACTTGTTTGGTGCCTAGTACAGAATGGCATTGATACCCCAAAGGCTGGCTACCTCAACCTTATATCACATAAACAGACTGAGCAGACGTCAGTATGGTGGAAGAGCATCTAGAAGCTTGGTTTGCCCCCAAGAACGAGATTGTTCTTTTGGTGTGTCCTCAGGAACAAAGTCCCCATGGGGGAATCACTATCACACCGCTCTTTCCGTGGCCCTCATTGGTGTGTATTATGCAAAAAATCTATAGAATCAATTGATCACATATTCCTACAATGTGAAACCCAGAGCAATTTCTAGCAAAATGTCTCCTCCTCGATTCATTTGTATGGGAAATGGGAGGATGATAATATCTATCAAGCTTAGGAAAATTGGTGCAATCTGCATCGTGGCACAAAACAATTATGCCTTCCCCTTCTCATTTGTTGGCATCTCTGGCTGGCTCGAAACTGAATCATATTTGACGACAAAGCTGCTAGGTGGCTACACATATCAGCCCAGATTATATCATCTTATCACGATCTGCCTGAGCCCAACAGACCTTGGCCTCGAAGGCTGCTTGCCCCTGCTCCTATAGATAAAAACTCTCCCTGGGCTTTTTTTGATGGTGCTACACAGCACCATGGATGTGGCAACAAATTCATTTTATATCTTATTGAACAACATTATTATAAGGTCAAGATGGGGCTTGGCAATGGGACGAATAATTTTGCAGAACTTATTACAGTCCATCATCTGCTGCATTTTTCACTTGGTCATAATTGAAAGCATCTAAACATTTATGGAGACTCAAAAACCATAGTAAATTGGTTCAATAATATTACTGTTTGTTACTCACACAATCTCAGTAATATTTTGGATGAAGTGAACTTGTTCAAAGCTCAGTTTAATTCTATTTCATGTCAACATATTTATAAGGTAACTGCAGTGCTGACAGGCTTTCCAAGGAGGCCACGTTACTTCCCCGAGGAGAGTGGATGATACAGGAGCAAAGAGCCGCAAATGAGTACCTCTACTATCACAGGCTTTACAATGATCAAACTTATCACAGGGCTGATAGTCCCTAATTTTTGAGTTTTTTTGGACATTTCTGATGGATATGCACAGACTTATCTATTGTATATATATTTTCAGTTTTTATTTCTTGTTTTTATATACAGACCATACAGAAAGGACATCACCCTGCATGGTGTATGTGAATTATTGTAGATAGCAGCCATGTTTATAGTTTTTGTATGAGACAGTAACCGAGCACCCTGCATGGTGATGGATGATATATGCATCATATTTTTTGACAAAACTGAGCACCATTTTTTGTTATGGCCACAGAGATGGCTAAGGGCCAAACACAACATAAGCTAAAAAGCATCTACAACATGTAATTTTTCAATTATAATGAAAGATTACGATTTTTCTAGTGGAAAAGAAAAATATTAAGTTACTCTATAATATTTTATTTAATATTGTTTAATTTATTTAATATAATTTAAATATTTTAATAATATTATTAACTGATTATAATATGTAGTAATTTAATTAACAGTAATAATTCTAATAACAATAATGATTTTAGTAAATGTAACTGCTATAAACATAAGGCTTCACTTGTATTTATGACACAAACTGATGATGATGTTTCATGTCAATAAATAATTTACTTTATTTTATTAAAAAAACTAATTTTTAATATTGTTTTTAGAAAAATATAAATATTTTAATTTATTTTTTAATTTAATAATAATGATATAATATAATTGTTTATAGTAATTTACTAATAATTAATATTTTAATTAATTAAATTAAATTATTATTTAATCAATAATAATAATTTCTTAATTAAATATTTCTAAACAATAATAATATTAATATTAATAATTAATTCAATTTTACATATTAATAATAATAATTAATTCTTTGTCACAATGTGACGTTGCACCATAGTTCATCATAGTTGATAGTGGTTGATTTTCACATTGAGACAATCTTTGTCATAACGCGACATTTGAGCATGGTTGACCATGGTTGGGTATGATACACCATGGTTTACCATAGTTGATATTATAAACCCAAGGGAATAATAAACTCAAGGGATTGATATTATAAATCCAAGGGCTTAATACTAAAACCCCAAGGGATTATGAACCGAAGAGAATGATAATTTTTTTGGTAAGCTTGGTAGGACTACATCTTCATCGTGTCCAATATATCACCCTGATCGGGGAGGGGAATTGAACCGGTGACTTCACACCAAGGAGTGGCTTAATAGAGTACTTGATCACCGTCTATCCAAGGCCTCGTGGATGAACCCAAGAGAATGATATTAAACACAAGGGACTAATATTATAAACCCAAGGTATATAAAGCCTGAGATAAATATTACAAATACTAAAAAAAACATGATTAACCAAGGTTGATTTTCATATTGAGAAAATCATTGTCATAATGTGACATTGGATCATGGTTGACCAGGATTAACCATGGTTGATTTTCATATCAAGACAATCTTTGTCATAATGCCACGTTCAACAATGATTGACCATGATTAACCATGGATGACCATGTTTGATTTTATAAAACATGGTTGACCAAGTTTGACAATGATTGACCATGGTTGATCATGATTATCAAATTGAGGCAATCTTTGTCATAATGAAATGTTGGACCATAGTCAAGACAATGGTTGATTCTCATATTGAGACAATCTTTGTCACAATGCGACGTTTGACCATGATTGGCCATGGTTGACTATGATTGATATTATAAACCCAAGAAATTAATAAATCTTAGGGAATAATATTAAACCCTAGTAAGATGAACCCTTAGATTAATAAACCCAAGGGATTGATATTATAAACCCAAAGGAACAATAAACCTAAGGGAATAAAAACCCAAGGGATTAATACTAAAACACCATGGGATTATGACCCCAATGGAATAATATTAAACCCAAGGGACTAACATTATAAACCCAAGGTATATAAACCCTAAGATAAATATTGTAAACACTAAAATAAACACGCTTGACCATGGTTGATTTTCATATAGAGATAATCCTTGTGACAATGCAACATCGAACGATGGTTGACCATGCTTAACTATGGTTAATTTTCATGTCAAGAGAATCTTTGTCAAAATGCGACGTTCGGCCATGGTTGACCATAGAAAACCATGTTTGACTTTATAAAACATGGTTGACCATAGTTGACTATGGTTGACTATGATTGACCATGGTTGACTATGATTATCATATCGAGACAATATTTTTCATAAAGTGATGTTGGATCATGGTTGAGACAATGATTGATTTTCATATTGAGACAATCTTTCTCACAATGCGACGTTGGACTATGGTTGACTACAATTGATTTTATAAAACATGGTTGACCATGGTTGAATAATATTAAACCTAAGGGACTTATATTATAAATCCAAGGTATATAAATCCTAAGATAAATATTACAAACACTAAAATAAACATGGTTGGCCATGGTTGATTCTCGTTTTGAGATAGTCCTTGTCACAATGTGATGTTAGACCATGGTTGACCATGGTTGACCATGAATGATTTTCAAATCGAGAGAATATTTGTCACAATGTGACATTCAACCATGCTTGACCATGGTTGATTCTCATATTGAGACATTATTTGTCACAATACGACATTGGACCATGGTTGACCATCTTTCAATTTATAAAACCTAGTAGACAATGGTTGACCATGGTTAACCATGATTGATATTATAAGCTCAAAGGAATAACAAACCCTTGGGTTTAATACTGAAACCCAAGGACTATAAACCTAAAGGAATAATATTAAACCCTAGGAATGTGAACCCTTAGATCAATAAACCCAAGGCACTGATATTACAAACCAAAGGGAAATATAAAACCAAGGGATAAAAATTATAAATGCAATGTATATAAACACTAAAATAAACATGGTTGACCATGGTTTCCTGTGGTTGATTTCCATATAGAGAATCCTTGTCACAATGCAACGTTGGACCATGGTTAAACTTGGTTGACCATGATTGATTTTCATATCGAGCCAACCTTTGTCAGAATGTGACATTGGACGATGGTTGACCATGGTTGGTTTCCATATTGGTACAATCTTTGTGGTAATGCAACATTTGACCATGGTAAACTTAAGGGACTATAAAGCTAAGGGAATAATATTAAACCCTAGAAATATGAACCCTTAGATCAATAAACCCAAGGGATTGGTATTATAAACCCAAGAGAATAATAAACCAAGGGGATAAAAATTATAAACACAATGTATATAAACTATAACATAAATATTATAAACCCTAAAATAAACACAATTAACCATGGTTGATTTTCATATTGAGATAATCCTTGTCACAATTCGATGTTGGACCATGGTTTTTTCATATCAAGACAATCTTTGTTAAAACGCAATGTTGGACCATGGTTCACCATGGTTGATTTCCATATTGAGATGATCTTTGTGACAATGTGACATTCAAGCATGGTAAGCCCAAGGGACTATAAGCCTAATGGAATTATAGTAAACCCTAAGAATATGAACCCTTAGATCAATAAACCCAAGGGATTGATATTATAAACCGAAGGGATAAAAATTATAAACCCAAGTTATGTAAACCCTAACATAAATATTATAAACCCTAAAATAAACATGGTTGACCATGGTCGATTTCCATATCTAGAAAATCCTTGTCATAATGCAACACTAGACCATGGTTTAACATCATTGAATTTCATATCGAGACAATCTTTTTCATAACGTGACGTTGGACCATGGTTGGTTTCCATATTGAGACAATATTTGTCACAATGCAACATTCGACCATGGTTGACCATTATTAATATTATAAACCCAAGGGATTAATACTAAAATGCCAAGGGATTATGAACCCAAGGGAATAATATTAAACCCAAGGAACTAATATTATAAGTCCAAGTTATATAAACCCTAAGATAAATATTATAAACACTAAAATAAACATGGTTGACCATGGATGATTTTCATTTTGAGACAATCCTTATCACAATGCAATGTTGGACCATGGTGATTTTCATATCGAGATAATCATTTTCACAATGCGACGTTGGACCATGGTTGATCATGGTTGATTTTCATATCGAGACAATATTTGTCACAATACAATGTTTGGCCATGGTCAACAACGATTGACCATTGTTGACCATGTTTGATTCTATAAAACATGGTTGACCATGATCAACCATAGCTGACCATGGTTGACCATGATTGTCCAAGATTGTTAATGATTTTTATATGGAGACAATTTTTGTCATAATGCGACGTTCAATTGTGGTTGACCATGGTTGATACTATAAACTCAAGTTAATAATAAACTCAAGGGATTGATATTATGAACCCAAGGTAAAAATAAACCCAAGGGATTAATAGTAAAATCCCAAGGGATTATGAACCCAAGGGAATAATATTAAACCCAAGGGTCTAATACTGTAAACCCAAGGTATATAAATCCTAAGATAAATATTCTAAATACTAAAATAAACATGGAAAAATTTTCATGGTGAGACCATCCTTGTCACAATGTGACATAGGACCATGGTTGACCATGGTTGAACATGGTTGATTATGGTTGATCATTGTTGAATAATATTAAACCCTAGGAATATGAACCCTTAGATCAATAAACACAAGGGAATAATAAACATAAGGGCTAAAAATTATAAGCCCAATGTATATAAAACCCAACATAACTACTATAAACCCTAAAATAAAAATGGTTGACCATTGTCAATTTCCATATTGAGACCATCTTTGTTACAATGTGACACTAGACCATAGTTGACCATCATTGAATTTCATATCGATACAATCTTTTTTGGAATGCGACGTTGGACCATGGTTGACCATGGTTGATTTCCATATTGAGACAATGTTTGTCACAATGCAACATTCAACCATGGTTGAACACGGTTGCCTATGATTGACCATGGTTGACCGTGATTAATATTATAAACCCACGGGAATAATAAACCCAAGGGATTGATATTATAAACCAAATGGAATAATAAAACCCAATGGATTAATACTAAAACCCCAAGGGTTTATGAAGCCAAAGGAATAATATTAAATAGAAGGGAGTAATATTATAAACCCAAGGTACATAAACCCTAAGATAAATATTATAACCACTAAAAAAAGCATGGTTTAGCATGGTTTATTTTCATATTGAAATAATCCTTATCGTAATGCAATGTTGGATCATGGTTGAGCATGGTTGATTTTCATATCGAGAGAATATTTGTCACAATGCGACGTTCAGCCATGGTTGACCATGTTTTATTATACAAAACATGGTTGACCATGATCAACTATGGCTAACCATGGTTGTCAATGATTGTCCATGATTTTTATATGGAGGCAATTTTTGTCGCAATGCGACAAATTCGACCATGGTCGACCATGATTGATATTTTTTTTTTAGTGTGGTTCACAAACACCCTGGTCAATGGGCCACCGCTACGTCCACAAAAATATCTGGGTTGATCAACCCTGAAGGGAATCGAGCCTCGCGACCAATAACTAGGCCTAACCCCAAGGGCTTCGAGGAAATTGATCCTATGACCTCTTGGTTGGTGAGGCACTGATTTGAGTGGTTGAGCTAACCCTTGGGGTTCCATGATTGATATTGTAAACCTAAGGGATTGATATTATGAACTGAAGGGAAAAATAAATCCAAGGGATTACGAACCCAAGGGAATAATATTAAACCCAATGGACTATTATTATAAGCCAAAGGTATATAAACCCTAAGATAAATATTATAAACACTAAAATAAACATGGTTGATTTTCATGGTGAGACAATCCTTGTGACAATGCGACATTCGACCATGGTTGACCATTGTTGGCTATGATTGATGTTGGTTGACCATGATTGATATTATAAACCTAAGGTAATAATAAACCCAAGGGATTAATATTATAAACCCAAAGGAATAATAACCGAGTGGATTAATACTAAAACCCCAAGGGATTATGATCTTAAGGGAATAATATTATAAACCGAAGGTATATAAACCCTAAGACAAATATTAAAAACACTAAAATAAACATGGTTGACCATTGTTGATTTTCATATTGAAACAATCCTTGTCATAATGCGACGTTGGACAATGGTTGACCATTGTTGAATATGGTTGATTATGGTTGACCATTGTTGAATAATATTAAACCCTAGCAATATGAAACCTTATATCAATAAACCAAGGGATTGATATTACAAACCCAAGCTATTAATAAACTGAAGGTATAAAAGTTATAAACCCAAGGGATATAAACCCTAACATAAATATTATAAAGCATGAAATAAACCTGAAGGATTGTAAATATTATAAGCCCAATAGATTAATAAACCCAAGGGATTAATATTATAAACCTTCAGGGTTAATAAACCCAATGGATTAATATTATGAACCATACAATGAAATTTTTATTTTCAATTACCATTGAAACCAATATGTCCATGGAAAAATTTGAAACAATTCATGGACATATTTGCAATGGCTGTTGTTGCCACCTAATATGTCGCATAGAAGCTCTGCCATTCAATTCAGAAACATAAAACTTAGACCATTCATTTTCAAAACCCTCAACCATGGTTAACAATAGTAGACCATGCTAACTTAAGTCAAATATAGTTGAAAATGGTTGACCATGATGACCATAGTGTTAACTATGCTCAATCATAGGTGACTATGATTAACTATTCTCAAATTAACCATATCGAGTCACGGTAATGATACTTAATCATGTTTGATCGTGGT
>APFE030497250.1:178199-204881 GCA_000404065.3 Pinus taeda | reverse complement strand
AAATAAATAATATCTTAATAAAAGAATTGGATGCTTTCTTTTAATTCTTTTAAAGAAGATGGTAGGGAGATAGTGTATTTTTTTAGATTTAAATTGGTAAGATTTATAAGGAAGTATAGGTTAATAATTATAATTTAATTTTAAAGTGAAGAAAAAGTTGATAAATTGGTGTATGAAAATAGTTTTTTTTTTTTGGGACAATAGATAGTTTTTAGTGTTCTTATGTTTATTTGATTACTAATATTTACTAAGAGAAATCTATAAATTTTAAACCATATTCCCATCTCATTTTGCAAAAATTTTCAATTAAAACTGAAAGACATTAAATCTAATATACCATTTACAAAACATATTACATACAATATTACATTTGATTCATACCATTTGCTTGTAATGATTGTAAAAAGAAAAAGAAAAGTGTGGAGTGACCTATAAAATTATTCATATTGTTAATTGCCAAATTCTGGGGCAAAATAGAAATTAGAATTTGAATTAAAATAATTGAACTTCACAACTACCACATCGAAGAATGAAAAGTAACAATATCAAACCTCAAAAATAACAATTAACAATTTTTTTTGCAAGGCTAATTGATTCTCTCCCACCTATCCAAAAATGGCTAAGGAAGCCATTGTGGATTGAATTAGATTGTGTAGAGGAAAGGTTCTTGGGTAGCCTATGGAAGTGAGCGAACCTGTCCATCAAAAAAAATTGAGTGATTTGAAAAAGAAATCAAACCTGGCCAACCTTGAACTTGGAAAACCTGTTTATCAAAATTGTCATTAAATTGAATTTATTTATCACATTATAACCATAATGAAAGTTGTGTTGAGTTCGTTTTGTGGGGAGAATATGAATAGCCAGTCGTTTCAAGGAAGTAGGCACAAATCTTGAGCGTGTTTCGTGTACTTTTCAATTTATTATTTACTAATTCATCCATTACAATTAACATTCAATTCTGCATATGTTTCCTAATGGAATGCATAAGGATGCATGTAACGAAGTGAATATTACACTCGCAAATGGTTGAATGTGTATGGTTATAATAACGTTACAATATATGTTTTTTTGTTTTTTAATTATTTATAATAATTATGATAGGGTTGTTATGCATAATAGGTATGGTAAATGTTTAATCATGTTTTAAAAAAAATAATTTAAATATAATTTAATATGTAATTTAGATATAATATGGAAGTTAATAGAATTTCATTTATAGATGGAGTAGTTATAACTAAAATATATTGGTATTTTTCAATTTAGACTATTAAATAAAATAGATTAATTAGAAAATAGATTAAAATGGTCAATTCCAATAAAGAAATACTCATTAAAATTTATTGTTAGAATTTTTTAAAAAGTTAATCAAGAAAAATCATAATTACAAAATTGTTGAATAAACTTTTCTATGACATCAAAGTAAATTGATTCATTCAAAAATAAGAGTATTCAAGCAAGAAAGCGTTTAATTTGTTGTAAAACACAAAGGATCAAGGTGAAGGCTTAAGATCACGAAGCTGAACATCAAAATTCCTAGCTAATTTTGCTAGGAAAAAAAAAGCACAGGCAGAAAGAAAAACAAAAAAAAAATCAGCCGAAGATGGTATTATAAATCATGCCAGAGAAACAATGTCGGGTGGTTGGGACGGTGCAATATTGCCCTCCCCACCCACGTTCGAAACACGCATTTACATGTCGGGTTATTGTACGCAACGATTGTATGGATTCGCTGAGTTGTTGTCCGTTGACGCAACATATATACGGATTGTATCAAGTTGTAATATAATTGTATCATGTTATAATATAAAGCTTCTTCATTGGGGATTCATCCCCTCTAGAAAAAAATTTTATTCTTTCACTCTGATCTCTAGCGATCACCCCCTCCAATTAAAACATATCTTATAAGCCAATTACACTACGAAATGAAACTAATATAATCAATAGACATAACAAAAGGACATGGGTATAATGGATCATGACAAAGGAGGGCTTTACTAGTTTCCTGGTTGCATCCATTATTAGTTGTTTCATGGTCCATGGTGTTCTCCCAGTGGTCATCCTTTGCAGCCAGCGCCAAGCTTAGCAAATTCTGTGTTGTGGGACAATAAACATGATTTAATTTTTGTTTTTAGTTATAGTTTTATTAATACAAGAATTGACATATATTATAGTTAAACAAATACAAATACGTTAATGAAACTATAGCTTCAAAAATATTGATTATCGTCAATAACTAAAGTTCTGGCCTGACAATGAGTCCATGAAAGTTTTGATTGTTAAATAAGGCCATCCTTAAGTCGATTGCAGATTCCTAGAATATTCCGGGATCTGACGGACATGGGCGCAGTCAATTTTTTGACCGCCCATGTCCATCGGATCCCGGAATATTCTGAATTAACCACCCATATCTGTTGGATCCCGAAATATTCTGGGAATCTTCAATCTATTTAAACTCACCGGTTAAATAATGTCACAACATTCCATTTTGAGTTTCTTTTCATTTAATTCTTTGACTTAGTTTGGTGGATGGCCACACATTGACTTGAATTCGACCAAGAGCCCAGGGTAGGGCTTTCCTAGACAGTTCTAATCTAGTTCTAATCTGTTTTTGAAGTTTCTTGAAAATTCTCATTATAATCAAGTTTCCAATACATCTATATATTCAACTTCAAAGAGTTGAGTAAGGATCCTAAAATAGGATTCAACAAAATCTTAAAATTTTTAAATTTTTTTAATAAAATATATTATATTGAGTCAT
Source organism: Pinus taeda (assembly GCA_000404065.3). Taxonomy (NCBI): domain Eukaryota; kingdom Viridiplantae; phylum Streptophyta; class Pinopsida; order Pinales; family Pinaceae; genus Pinus; species Pinus taeda. The sequence goes on along the minus strand of APFE030497250.1, from coordinate 202,123 downwards.
ATGAATATTTTTTAAACCATATGAATTATTTTTTTATTTTTAAAAATAATATATTTATATTATAAAAAATATATTTTTGTAAATAATATTTTTAAAATTCTAACTAAATTTTAATAAAAAATAATTAAAACAAATATCAAAATATTAACCTAAAATAATTAAATCACACACCTCTTTTAGAGTATCCTCGAATTTTAAATTACACATTCTTTTAGCATATCCTACTTGGATTATTTTTAGCATTTTCACTCGTTCCTCTTTTAAACTTTTCCTTTATTTACTAATTTCCCCTTTCACTATCTTCAACTATGATAAACAGCTTTTAAAATTTTAGTTTTCCTTCTTGCATGACCTAGGTAAAATATAGATAGGTGGACTGAGTTCTGCATAGTGCAATGTTGTTTCTTTATATAATATAGAAAATAAAATAAAATCAAAATTTAATGGAACAAAGTATTTTTTTTATAAAAATGGATATATATTGTGTAAATTTCTGTAGTTTCTGACTTTCCCATTGAGTACAGTTGCGTTGGTCATACCTGTAAAGAGAATGGAATGCACCTAGTTCACACTAAAAGGTTAAATGTTTTTTAAATATTGGGATTAAAGACGTTTGTGTATAAATGTTTTATAAAGCTTGGTATAATTAATAAGAAATTTTAAGAACAATATTAAGTTTGAGATATTTATGATTGGTGAAGATAGAGTATACTGTAACCTAATTAATTTAGGTTAAAATGTTAAAATGTTTTGATTTTTAAATATGATATTTTAATCTTATATTTTTTAAATTTGATATTTATTTTTATTTTGAAATAAATGTTAAGAACAATTAAAGAAGAAAAATATAAATAGAATGTAGAGATAAAAAAAACACTTTCTAAGTTCCTTATAAATAATTATAAAAATAAAAATAGAGAAGATCTTCAGAATAGTTGAGTTGAGTTTTTCATAGTATGATATGTTTTATGAAAGAAGTGCCATATCCAACTGTAAAAGATTTAAACAACAAAACAACACCTTTGGATATTACATTTGATTTTTCCCTTTTGGTGATTTGAATTAAATGGACTTGTTCAGATAAATGTTTGCGCAAAAGAATAGTTATAATTAAATTCACAATGCGAGAGTTTAAATCATGATACAATATAAAAAAATAAAATTTTAAGCCAACACTAGAATGAAATTATATTCTAAAAACATTAAATTAAAATAAGTATGCTATATTATTCTAGTCGATATGCTTTGTGAACTTAAATTTTTTATTTTAATATCTAGACATGTGTAATTTATATTAGATATTTTATTATATATGAATTTCTTTGCATTAAGAAGACATTGGATACTTCATATCCAATTTCATTTTTTTCAATGTAGAAATTCTATATAGATTATTTATAGGATGAGTATAAATCTAAAGTTAAAATAAATTAATTTGTTACAATAAATAGTTTTTCATTTTTATTTATTTATATCATTATATATTATTTATTAAAGATATTAGACATTGTAGTTTCGCCTCTTTATTTGGTCCCATAAGTTAAAGATAGAATAAAATGTGCACACACACACATTTTAATAAACTTTTAACTTTTGTAACAAAGGGTGATATTGAGGCTATTGTTTCATTTAAAATTATCTATGCACCTATATCTATTTTGCTCCAATTTTATCTATTCCATTAATTACTTCGATTACTTACCTTCATTGTATTAAAATGTGTTTCATTATTAGATTTATGAATTTGTCCATACATTCAATAATTGTTATCCATTACATTTTGCATAAGAGCAACAACACTAACATATAACACTTCTTTGTATTATATATAATATATATATTATATATATATATATATAGATATACTTTTAAAAAAAATTATAAAAGATTTACATTTGAAACCATGAGGGGCTTCACTAACGGAGGAAAACCATACCATGTGGGTTCATATTGGAGGATATATATTGAGGAAAAAATGGTATATTATATTGAGCATATATTAGGGGGTAAAGAGTTTTTATATTGACAAATATAAAAATGGATCTTAAAGATAATGAAAAAATATAAGGGTATAAAAAATGTTAATGAAAAAATTGATACTTACAATATCTATTGAAAGTAGGTTTTTTTTAATTGGGAAGGTGTATTTGAATGTATTGGTAGGGGGTTAAATAATCTGATGTTTAGAGGTATTTTCTAATATGTAGTCAAAATAGGGGTAATGTTTAATATGCCCTGAACATACGTGATATGTCAGAGGTTCTTTGAGTGAAGCCCTTATGTTTGAAACACCAATTTGGATTTGATTTCCTTACTAATTACAAAAAAATATGAAGTTGTAATTAAATATATTTTTAGATAAAATAAAGAGTTACAACTATAGATTTATACATGCATGTCCATATAACATTTCATTTTGCAAATGATTTGCATATTGGTTGAATATTCAAGTTACATGATTCTTCCTTCCAAGCTTGTCCTCCTTACATATAAGGTGAGAGGATTGAGTTGCATGAATATTTACATGGACCTCACTCTTTCTTGGAGGAATATAAACATAGGGTGACCATCCTGACCTCCTATCAACTTAGCCTTGTGTGAGGTTTAGACATCGAACTTCTTATGTCCATTTTCAACATCAACATAATCTATTGAGCATATTGGGGATTAACATTCATGGTTTCTTCTCAGGTTAATTTTAACTCTTTTAATTCTTATTTATGAAATGTATTTCATAAAATTGCATTTTCTTAACTTATCAATTGCGGTTGGCCATCATTCCATGCGATGGGCCCAATGAACGTAGTTATCAATTTCTTGTTTGGTCACTTAGTGTTGGTCTTCCTACTTTCCAGAGTTATTCTTGGGAATCTCTTAATGATCACCTTATGAAATTTTCTCATTACTACAAATATATAGGAATATTTGATGATCTTATGACAACTTGCATCATTCCCATCGCCCTTCATGAGAAGGTCATTGACTAGTTTAGAGCCACCCATTAGAAATCCTTTGACTAACTAGGTTTCTTCATGGAATTAAAAATGAAATTTCTTCCTTTATCCCAAGGCTTTAAAGTTACGGTTGACTGTGGATTTTCCATATATCTCATGATTTCTTTGCTTTTTGAGTATTTCTAGAGGCTAAGAGATAATGTAGCAAAATCCCCAGACTCTTTAGGACAAGATAAGTGAATAATCAAGTCCTTTCCATAAATCCCCTCTAAGGTTATTAAAGATTTGTGAAGAGTTTCACTTTGATTATTTTGTTACCCATTACTCACCTTTCGATATTCTGGGGATTGGGGATGTGATTGAATGCAAAAATGACATCCATTCCCTTTTTGATAGTGAAACCCTTCATGATGCTTCCCAATTGATTATGTTCTCTTCAAAATTATTTTCAAACATAAACATGGTACTATCCTTCATCAACTAGACATTATTACCAAAAATCTTATACTTTATAACAATTGTCAAGACTAGTAACCCTTGCTTTAGTGTATCCCTTCTCCATGATTGCATTGTTGAGGGTGGACATTATGAGGAAGAAGACATAAATTTAGATTGTGGTGTTGCCTCTAATATCCCTTTCTTTGATGATTAAATTGATGTAGATGAACAAGAGGATTTATGAGTTAATGGGGTTTCTTTTGATTCTCACTTTGAAGACACGGTGGAAGACCTATTTTCTAGCAGTTGTCAACATAAAATCTAAGTGTTTCCTAACAAAATATGACCTAGAAATTAGTAAACCCAAGCATGATTGCATTGATAATTAATGTGATCCTCATCCCCAAATTTTTGTTTTGAATATGATTTGGGTGTTCCCTTGAATGATTATATTAGTGGTTTGGACTCATTCATGATATTTGATGAAAACCCTTATCACTGCGTGAGGTCTCACTTCATGGAGATGAGTGTGTGGAAGGTACCTTGGAAGTGGGCAAAAAAATATTTGTATACCCTATGTTCATGACATTACTAATTAAAGGGATTCATGGGATTCATTCTCTGCATCATGGAATCCTCTTAAAGAGAAGAGTGAAAGGGAAGCACTAGAGAACTTGGAAAAGGAAGAAGAGTACCAAAAAAACTAGAGAAGAAGATGGGAACAAAGAGAATAAAGAGATGAAGGAGAAATAAGATGTATGAATATGATGAAACAACAATATGGGTAAATAAGTCAAAAGAGAGAAGAACATGACATATAGGAGAAGAAGGAAGGAAAGGGAAGAAACGTGGAGTAGTAGAGAGAGGAAGAGAATCAAAAGAAGGAAGATGAAGAAAGACAACGAAGAGCATTGAGAAATCATAAACAAATTTGTTGAAAAAAGTATTATTTTCCTTTATTTGATGTTTTAATCTTCACATGTGAGATGCATTGTCTACTATAAACCTTTATGTTTTAATTCATTATGTGTGAGATTCATTATGCTTTAGAAGCTCTTCTTTGTTTGGGTTGTAGGTCTTGTATAGATTTTGATTTGTATTTATCTTAGTGTAATTTCATTATAGAGAGAAGTTTAGAGTCTCTTATCATCAAGTGGATTTATAGAAAGTATTTTATTACAGTGGCAACTTTATTAGTTCAAGCCATTCAATAGAATTGCAAGGAAGAAGAAGGATAATTGTCTTTATGGTTGCATATAGGTTGTGTGAGATATTGACATAGCTTCATAGTTGTGAATGTGGATTAGTTATTTTAGTAAAGTTTGAAAATTTTGAGAAAATGGTAGTTCCATCAAGAGTGGAAGATGGGAAAAACAATTCCAGTGAAATTTAAATGGACGAATGAGTAGAAGGGAGTATTTGAAGACTAGTCCCAACATCTAAGTTGAGTAGAGCTATAAGTGGAAGAAGATGGACATTGAGAGGGAAAAAATAACATTAAAAGGGAGAGTCAAGCTTTAGAGGTTCAATGGGAGAATATTTAGAGGAAAAGGTTATTTGAAGAATCATGTGAAGAGATGAGAAAAATAACAGATAGTTTGGAATATTTTGGAGGTAACCCAAGGGACAAAAGAAAAAAAAAAATTGGTCAAGGTAAGAGTTTGAAGATATGAAGGGAAAAAGTAAGACCTCTTACAAAGAAAGAGGATATAGAAGAAATGGAGATAATTATTGTGAAGAATGTATGTTGTAAAGCATATTAAGAAATCTTTCCTTTCAAGAAAATCATTTCTTTTATAATAAAAGGAAAGGAGGGATTATAAATAACTTACTGGTTAAAGAGAGTGATTGTGAGGAAGATATAAAAGAGCATGAAAGTGACGATAATTTTAAGTATGCATTGGAATATGGAAATTTATTGGAATATGTTCCCTGAGGAACACAATTTCTATCTAAAAATTTATTAGAGGTTGGACATGTAAGTAAAATAGTGGGTAACAAACTAGGAATTGCAAGTAAAGAATAGGAAACTACTAAGATGGAAATAGTGCAGTTTGAAGTAAAGGAGATGAAAGGCTCCCGAAAGTAGGAGCGACAACATGTTGAAGAAACAATGTATGTGAAGGAGGTAGAAGTAGATCTCCAAGAAATGGAGATAGGAATAGAGGAAAAATTGCAATGATAAACATTATATTCCTTGGGATATTATGAAAGTGATGTTGAATCGTGTGTATAGTTGGAATATGAGAAAAAATATTTTGGATAAGAAAATGATGATGATGATGCTATAATTAAGCAATTACGGAGTTGAGAATGAAGAATCCTTGGAAGACATGCCTACAAAGGAAATATGTCTATTTAAAAACAATAATGTTTGTGTATGTGCATGCACTATGAAAAGAGAAAGAAGCCACGATTATGATGCAAGTGAAGAAGAAGGCAACAATATTGCTGCAAAAGAAGAGAATCAATTTGAAGAAGACCAACACCGTTGATGTTATCATTTATAACTTTGAATTCTAACTCAGAGAAGAAATGGAAACCCATCAGGGGGTTGTAAAATAGGAAATGAAAATGAAAATCAATGAAAAATATTTGGTGTAAGAAGTTGGAACAAACATAAACTGTGATGAAGAAGAAATTTTAGAAGATGGAATTATTGAAATCAACAAAGAGATGAATTTTATAGAGGAATTGATGAATGGAGAAGAAAACTAAGCTATGGTTGCAAGCAAGAAATATGATGATTTTATTGATGTAGTAGTTGATTATGAAGAGTCTGCAATAGTGATGAAAGTTGTAGAAAACATTAGTTATGGACACCAAATCATGTTTTTTTTCCATTCAAGGGCCAATGAAAGACAAAATTATTAGATGATAAATGTAGTTGAATGAAGCCCTAGCATAGACTTGTTGTGAAAATGGGGATTCCCCTGAACTCAGGAGTGGAAGAAGGGTGAGGGGAAATGACAATGCCACTGGCAAGCAATCCATGAAGCTTCGGGCTTATCTAACTGTGGTTTTTTGGAACCGCACTTGGTCACACATAATATTTGGGTGAACAGACAAGGGGATTGAATGGTGGAGGTAGTTGGTGGAATAACTAGGCCAATGTATGTAGGACGGTGTTGTGCACAACAAAGCATATGGAAAGTGAAATGGTGAGAGTGAGAACAATGTTTTTGCATGAACAAGAAACTTGTTGATTATTGCTCAGATGAAATGGAGGCTTCCCAAATATGGGTGGAGGAGCCACATCAACACTGAACTGGGGTTTCACTGGAGACACCCCATGAAAGAAAAGTCTAGGTTGATTCTTATATTTCAGAGCTAGTTGATGTGTAGGGTTCCTTAAATTCCCTAGGGTTTAATCACTCAAACTTGATTTTGAATGTAGAACTTCTACAGCTACAGGAGGACAAGGATCACCTGATTCTGCCTATTCCATTGCCATCAAAGCTACAATATTAGGAACTCGAGCAACAGGGACATGAGACAAATATGCAAGGCACGTTGTTCGTGGTGGGTGGGGGTACGAGCGATTATGGGGCCGATACGTATGGTTTTTTCAACTCAGGGCATAACGTACAAGGTTTAACAGGAGCCATCCCCTAAGGCTTGAGACCTCCCCTCACGACTCGCACATCAGCGTGTTTTGTTGGAATTTTTCATCAGGAACAAGGTAATGAGGACACCAAAGCTTCATACTCAAAAGAGTATTAGCTTGCAAAGAGGATCGAAATCCGGTAGACCACTCTTAGAGGTTGAGGGGAAAGAAAAAATAAAAAATGTACCAAGGTGTGTGAGTGGGGGCATTTGTTGGTATTTAGAGAAGTAACCATTATGGCACAAGCAGCCCTCATTGAGAGCATTATTCTTTTCGGCATGGTTTGAGGCCAGAATTATACCCTACTTGATTCAAGTGACGGACAGTGGAAATCTAGGGTCACTTACTAGACCAGTTTCCTGTTGTTCTTACAATGACAAGAGGTCTTTTTACACTTGTTTTTCCACAACCAAACCAAGGAAATTGGGTCTTGTCCAAATATTGGCATATCAAGATGACTTTGGTTCTCCTCAAAAGGTGGTCTCCACTATTCAACCCATAGAAAGAGAAATTTGGGGTAGGTCCAATATGGGTTAGACTCCCCAGATTTTTGCTACAATTTTGGTCAAAAGAGGTCTTCAGGTGCATTGGAGATGACCTAGGCATCTATCTCGACCATGACAAATCATATATGGAAATCAAAAGTTTAGCCATATCTAGGATTTTGTTAAACCTGAATACTAGAGAGCATTTAGTTGAAAGTTATTGGCTGCAACTCAGGGAGATAATAAGATGGTAGACCCTTGATTATGGAGGGATCCTGCTCCGGTGAAGAAGGTGTCATGAGTTGGGGCACTTGTATAAGGATTGTTTGTTGATTACAAATGTGCTTATCGAGCCCGCAAGAAGATTTGTCACTATTCATAATCAAACACAAACGGATGTCGATTCGACCTCTGAGTAGAACATCGTAGTAGAACCCCAGAGGAGGTGGAGGGTGGGTGTGGACGATCTTCATCATGCGAGCACCCAGACTCCTGATGTTCGAGTCACTCGATCATGCTCAAAGGGACCTGAAATGCTTCCAGGTACTTTTAATTCCTCTCCTCCCTCTTCTATTGATTTTTAAGAATTATGGCATTGCTATGTTATATTTTGCAACTTTAGGTTTGGGTTTAGATGCATGTAAATTGAGTCCCATTAAGTTTTTTGTTGCATCATTTCCCCCCATTGATGTGGTTACTGCACCTACCATTGCCTTGGATTATCTCTCAACATTTCCTAATAGGGATGATTCTTCTAACAATAACTCTCATATGTACAACCTCATATCTCAGGCCCACCCTTGTCCCCTCACTTTCGAACTAGGAGAGGACCCCCTCACTAGAGCTTAGAAATTGCCCAGAGGCAGAAAATACAATATTTCTAAAGCCATCCAAAGAGTGGGTATCGAGGTAGCGACTAGTATTCAGATTTCTATTGACCGGGTTCTTAGAGCACAAGGAAACCCTAATCGAGTTACCCCATGAAGTGCCTTTCTTTCAATTGCAGGTGTTTGGCATGTCAGGACAAGAAACTGGCACTTAGAAGACTATTAGGCTCGGTTAGGATTGATGTATTACTACTACAAGGGACATTGGGAGAAGGGAGCACTTTCAACACTATTTTGTCGAACATTCTCATAGGATGGATTTTCCATACCCTAGATGTGAGAGGGATATTTGGGGGATGTTCTTTGGGTTTCAATAACAAGGCTATCAAAATCGACAATATTTGGGGTGGTGAAGGAATTTTGGGGGCTAACATTACAACCACTGAAATTGATGTACCACTTAGATTGATAAGTATATATGGACCCTATAATAATAGGTAGGGTTTTTGGGATAAGTTGATGACTCCATCCTTTATGAATAATGAAAATATCATCATAGGAGGAGACCTGAAATTTCCTTGGGTCATGCCAAATCATGGGGTAATAGGGCACAAACTACCCCTTGATGGAATACTTTAAACACTTGTTGGACTACAATAACCTCATGAACATTGACTTGGCCATGATTCTATTGACTTGGTGGAATAGAAGAATGGGCAAGGATGCACTAGCTAGAAGATTAGATTGTTTTGTTATTAAAACATCTCTGGTGGATAAGTTGAACATAATTAGATAATAGGCAGGATCGGGGGGTATATATAACCACTCCCAGATTTATATGGAAATTATGATTTCCAACTACAAGTCAAATTTTTCTTTGAAATTTAGCTCGACATGCCTTGTAGAAGAAGACTTTCACAAAATAGTTATGGAATATTGGATTCACTTTGGAAAATACAACAACTCCACACTGGAAGTGGTGATTTCCAGAAATTTAGCTCGAATTAAACTTGGGACTATAAGTCGGGCTAAAGATAAAAAGAAAAGGGATGAGGCTACTATTTTGAAAATTGAATCTGACATATTGGAGTTGGAGGGCTCTGGTATTGCTAGTTATTCATGTATGGAAGCTAAGGAACACCTGATAAGGTTGGAAACACAGTAAGAGGAGACATGGATATTGAAGAGCAGAGCCATATGGATAAAATATGGGGATGAAAATTCGAAATTATTTCAACAATGTTCCAGGGGGTGGAAACTAAGCAATACAATTTGGACTCTAAGAGACCATACTGGAAGGGAAGCCAATACTTTCAATCAGCTTGCCAACATGGGTATTAGACATTCTCCCAAATGTTCAGGGAGCCTAGAGAAGCTACCATTGTAGAGGTACTCCGCATAGCAGGGACATTTCCTAGATTTATAAAGGAAAAGGATATAGAAACACTAAACGAGTTGGTTATTTTGGGGGGGATCGAAGTTGTTCTGAAGTGGTTTAAAAGAGATAAAGGTCCAAGACCAGATGGATGGCCAATTTGATTCTACCTTACCTTCTTTGAGAGTATTGGTGTTGATCTCTTAATTGCAATTGAGAAATGCAGAATTTTAGGGAAGATACATGAGGGGTTCAATTTCTACTTTTATTTCTCTCATACCCAAAGTTTATAGCCCTCAATCATTTGATGATTATCAACCTATATCCTTATGTAATTTCATATAAAAATTATTGCAATTTGTATTAAGCCTATTTTATCCAAGATGGTTTCCAAGGAACAATTTTCATTTCTCAATCACCGCCAGATTCATGAAGCCATTGGGATTACATAAGAAGTGCTCCACTCTATTAAGCTCAACAATTCTAAGAGTATCATACTCAAGATTGACCTATCAAAAGCATTTGACATAGCTAGTTTGACTTATCTTCATCTTATTCTGGCCCATATTGGCTTTCCTCACTCATTCATTAAATGGATTGTGTTGTTTCACATCTGCATCATATAGCATACTCATTAATGGGGTTGTATCTGATTTCTTCCATGTTGAACGTGGACTGAGACATGGGTGTCCTTTATCACCCCTTTTATTCCTCCCGACCATGGAAGGCTTATGTAGACTTATATCAAAATCTTGTGCTAAAAGGTCATTAAGTGGTGTCAAGATGACAAATGTATCCTATCTTTTTCATCTATTATAGCATACTAATTAATGGGGATGCATCCAATTTATTCCAAGAGAGGGGTGTCCTTTATCACCCCTTTTATTCCTCCTGATCATGGAAGGCTTAATTAGACTTATATCAAAAGCCTGTGCTAAAGGGTCATTAGATGGTGTCAAGATGACAAATGTATCCTATCTTTCACATCTATTATTTGTAGATGATGTGCTTATTTTCTTAGATGGTTCTATCCGTGATACCACTTGCTTCAAGAATATTATATCCCTATTTTGTAAAGCTACATGTATGGAGCCCAACTACAACAAATCCACCATTATGCTGGTGTCCTATTTACAAAATAAGAAAATACATGCACTTCGTCATTTTCAATTTGTTGGGCAAGAAATGGAGGTAGGACTCAAGTACCTTGGCTTCAGGCTCAAACAAACAATTATTGCATATTGGACTCGACATCGCTTATTGCAAAAATCGAAGGATGTATCGACATTTGGCAACAGAGTTGGCTTTCTAGAGCGGGCATACTAACACTTATAAAATATGTTTTGGAGGCCATCCCAGTGTATTGGATGGTGCTTGCCTAGATTCCAAAAGGCATCATCAACAAAATACAACAAATTTGTTGTATATTCCTATGAAGAGGGAAAAATGTTGGGAGGACTTTTTCTTAGGTTAAATGGGAAAGAATTGGAAAGCCAAAAAAATGGGGAAGATGGGGTATTAAGGATCTAAAATTATTTACAAAGGTGCTTGTAACGTAGATGGGGTGGAAGATTATTAAATCTGATAGTTTATGGTAAGAGGTGGTTTATTATAAATATATATACACCATCTATCAGTAATGGATTGGATTCATAGGCTGATCTAGGGCAATATTGGACACTCCATCATTTGGAAAGCTATCACACAATCCATAAATTTCATTAAGCGAGGATTGGCTTGGTGTGTTGGAACTGGTGATCTGGTTCAACTAGGCATTGATGCTTGGTCAGGATGTGGCAATGCACACATCCTAGCATTGGAGATCAGGTAGATACTTGCACTAGGTGGTATCAAATAACTCTCACATATTGCAGACGGTAGGAACACATCCTAGATCTCTCAGAAATGGTTAAATGAACAGGAACTTAGGATACTGGAGAGGTGAAGCATAGATTGGAACCGTTTCATTGGGGCACTTGAAGAATCTCATATTAGAATTACCTTTCAGGAGGATGAAATCATTTGGGTTGCAGCATCACACAGTATATACACCCCCTGCGATGGATACACCTCTCTCATATCAACATACGAACCGATGGATGTATTTTGGTGGTGGTGATCGCTATGGAAGCTTAAAGCACCACACAAAGTGAGTCTATTCATGTGGTGTATACTATCAAATAGATCGCCCACTGACGATAACCTAAATCGTTGCACCTTTCATGGTCCATCTCGATGTTGTCTTTGCAAAGACCAAGCCAAAGATATTGATCATCTATTCCTACATTGTCTACTGACAAGTTAGGTGTGGCTACATATTACTAGCTCCCTTAACATCAGGCATAGATGGAATGGGACTCATCTATCAATTGCTTGGCAATATTGGTGTAATTCTGCAACATCACAGAAAATCAAGAATCTCCTTCTACTAGTTTGTTGGGGTATTTGGCTGGTCAGGAATCAAACTATTTTTCAAGATGCTCCCATATTATGGATAGCTACATGCAATCACATTGTTGCATTATATCACTTGATTCCTGAGGAACTGACAACAAAACCCGTTGGTGTCATCACTCCTGAAGTTATTGATAAGAACTTCCCTTGGGCATATTTTGATGGGTTGGCTCAGGACACTGAATGTGGGGATGGATCTTTACTTCACACTACTGAATCACATGTTTCCAAGCTCAAAATAGGATTGGAGAGAGAATCGACAATTTTGTTGAACTCAATAGTCTTAGACACCTTCCCATTTTTGCACTAGAACAAAACTGCAACAGGATTCAAATCTTTGGGGACTCTAATCTTGTTATAAATTGGATCAAATATGCTTATCATTGCTACGTGCACACACTCAGGGGTTTACTAGATGAAGTCATCACTTTAAAATCACATTTTGATTTTATTTTATGCTCACATATATACAGGGAAATGAATTTGATTGCTGACATTCTTTCGAAGGAGGTCACGCAACAAAACAGTGGGCAATGGATAATTCAATAATTTCAATACCTAGAGACCTATTAGTACTTGCATCAGCCATTCACTGGATTGGTTGGGGCATATTTTGAATGATATATCCTGATCATTCAGCGGCTATAGGCATTTTTGTGTTTTTCTATTTTGAACTATGTGAACAATTTATGTTATTACTTGTATATATTTATGTCTTTTTTATATATATGGCTAGTCTATATGACCATTCTACTGGATAGAATGGCTTGGTCCATTTCTGAGATTTTTCATGTTCACATGTAGATGATACAACATGTGATTTTCTTATTGCTAATGAAAATTATGATTTTTTTCTTGGGAAAAAAAAGTAATGAAAGTTATAGAGAAAATGACTTGAAAAATAAACATCTTGAAGTTAGAGGTGAACAAGAAGACACTACCAAAGTAAGCATTTACAAGAATTAACGTTCTTATGACATGAACTATGAGAACAAGTTTGAGGAGGAAGTCCATAAAGATGATGGACTTGAAGATACGGAATGGTTCTGATATATCTGGTGATGTGATTGATCGGTGTATCTTTAGTGGACACCACATTGGATATAACTTACTTCGTGGATTGCTAGACCTTGACTAAGATTGATGCTTATGTGGCACACTTCCTTTATGAGGGTTGGTATCCTACTGGCATGGTTACATTTTTTTTTTGACTTGTCGTTATTGGGATGCGGGACGGGATAAGAGGCTTCTCGGGATAAGGACATTCCCCAGAGTCTTATTATAGCTTCAAGAGGGCTGGGATTGGTTTAGCTCAGTTAGCTCCACTGATCTCTACCTCCTGATATCTTATCTATACCTACTAGACCTTGCCACCGAAGACCTGACCTTATTATTTGTGGAAAATTATTTGTAAATTATTATGGATATTCCACTAGAATAGTTCATCAAAAATTTTTTGAAAATTTTATTAAAATCTTTATTGTTAAGTCGTCCATAGATTTTAGATCTTTTAGTTAGCTTATTTTTCTACTTAATTAATTAAATTAGCTAAAAAAGTGAGAAATGGTAGAAAAAAGGAAACACACACCATGCAAAGTAGGCATAAATATTTTTGTGGGAAACCCTTATGGGAAGAAACCCAGATAGAAGGTGAGGTTACTTTGCTCTCTTTTCTCTAGTATGGAAAATGTGCAATTACAAAGAAACATGTACTCTCTATGGAATTACTGAAGATTTGTGGCCTATATGGTTGTTTTAGAATCTCAAACCCTTTATTTTTCTCTCTACTTCCCACACCAAGTTGCATTACTCAACTATGAAAAACAAAATAGCATAGAATTAAACCCTTATTCCTCCGAGAGGCTTGGTATTTAATACACCCCAATATCCATCTAGGGGTAAGGTTTAACTTCCGCAACTCTAAGCTAGTGATAATGTTCTTGGACCTTCTAGAGACTTCTTGAAATATCACACATGGACAGCCACATGTGTGAGTAAGGGGGATGACATGACATCCACTTATACCATGGTGGTAAAATAAGTAGGTCAACATATTTGAAGCATAACTTTCTCAATGAGCTCTAATTCAAGAAATTCTTACACCCTAAAAAAGGTATCAATGCATAGAATATGGAATCTTTGTCCATAGTAAGATTGGGACAATAAAATGTTGTCATTTAACACCTCAAAATGCCTTCAAAAAAATTTCCCCCAATTTTCCAAACATGAAATGTCATTAATATGACCCTGCAAGTTGATTCCTCTATGTTTTTTCCGCTTCAAAAACATCGAAATAGATGAAAAATATTAGTGATCCAATTTGCATAAAAAAAGGGCAAATATGCTATCATATATATTATTAAAAGAACATATGAAGAGAAGGAAACCAAGGAACATCTGAAGAAAAAGAAACCATAAGAGTTGAAAATGCAACTATCCAAGCTACAAGAGAAGACAAAGAGAAAATTAAAATGACTTTTTTGTTTTGTTTATTCACTTAACTATTTTTTATCACGCAATGATTGATGTCATAGTTAAATATATAAATGTTGAGAAAGAATATCACTTTGATAAAGGGCCAAAACTATCAAACAACATAAAATATAAGGAAAGAATTGACAAGGAAGGTAAATTAAAATTTAAAGCAACAAAAGTTAAGAAAATGGAGAAGGATTATTAAAGTGTATAGATGCTAAGTGTACACCTAAAGATAATAATAATGTTGTGGAAGATGATATTGGTGAAAAGAATTGATGAGGAAGGTAAATTAAAATTTAAAAAAAAAAAGTTAAGAAAATGAAAAAGGATTGTTAAAGAGTATAAATCTGTGCCTAAAGATAACGATAATAGTGTGGAAGAGGATTTTGGTGAAAAGTGTGATAATGATGAGGATAATGATAAAGATGAAAATAGTGATAATGCTTAAGGTATTGATTGTAATAGAAAATGACAAGGGAGGAATTTGTTGGTAGAGTGCATGATGAGAAAATGCGATGATTATAAATGATCAATGTTAAAAAAAAAAGATGATAAAATAAAATAAATTTTAGTATTTGCAAATGTAGTTGAAGAAATCTATGCAAACAAAGAAATTGTGAAAAAAAGAAAGAATGAACATATTGACAAGTATATAGCATTGACCTATAGTATGCCCTAAAAATTCTTGTGCTTGGTTAAGAGCTTGTCTTCCTTGAATATAAGGAAATGGTTTAATGCCCAAGACCCAGAGACATCTAACTGGAGTGAAAGCTTGTTACTTTAAGGACTGCCAATGAATAATTCCAAGTGGTCTATTTTTCCTTGAATAACAATGATGAATCATCCTACATTCGCAAATAGCATCCACTAATCTAATGATGGTTTTCCCCAGTTTTGGTTTGAAAAATAAGTTATGATAGTTTTTCCCACCATGTTAATGACCAAGAGGAAATAATACATATCAAAAAAATGTGAAAAGGATAAATTGAAAGAAGAGTTTATCATTTCCTTTAAGAGAAGAAGAATCCATTTAAGATAATTTTAAACCTCGGAGTAGTGAAGGAAAAAGACCAACATACTCTTTAACACTTTAAACCTTTTGTATTCATGAATGTTGAAAGCCCACTAAGATTGTGAGCTAGATTAATGAAGAAAATCTTAGGCGACATATTAATCACTGTATATGACATATTTTTCGGAGAAAAAAACATTCTTTTATATATATAAAAGAAAGTTTAGGTTACATATTTATTTTTCTGATCAGTATATATGTCTATCATATTGTTGTGAGAGTTACATAATGATTATTTGTCCAAAAACACTTGAAAAGTAGTCCTTAGAAAACTTACAAAACAGTTCCAAGACAATAACTGAAAATTAGTCCTTAGAAAAGGACCTTTTTCTTTACACCTAATAGTTTCCAAAACAAAATGTGAAAACTGGTAACTATATCAGTGTTTGTAGACTAGATCTTGTGAAAAGTAGTAGAGGCTAAAGGATGGAAATATTACATGTGTGAGTCCTGGTTTCATGATTGTATGCATCATAAAAAATGACTCGAGTTTTCTCAACTCCTCTTTTTGAAAGCCTGTTCACAATGTGATTATGTTCCCTATACATGTGCCTATATGTGATTTGCTGAAAATTACCTTCAACTAATCTTATGCGCTTCATCCAATTTGTTAACAATGGAGAGTGGAAACTAGAGAGGCCTAAAACCCAATCAATGATGCACTTAGAGTCCCTCAATACCTGTAATTCCTTGATGTTGAGCCATGTTATAGCGAAGAGAGTACACCATAAAGCTATAATTTATGCCCTATTTTTGGAGCCCATGCCTCCTTGCCACCAGAAATGAGAGTATGTGCCTGGTTCAAAAATAATGAGAGCACCACAACCACAATTATTGTTAGAGCAAGCTCCATCGAATAAACCAACTGAGAAACTTTTCCAAAAATCCAATTCTTGTGACTTTCATAGTTTTTGTACTTTTTTCCCTGGTATATTTCCTTAACAAAAATCAAATTCTTGTGTGTTTATTATGAGATATGAATTTCTCCCATTCTATGGCCATATAATCAATAAGACCAATTTCTGTTGCACTAATCCAGTACTGAAAATAAAAAGGATGTTCCCAAAGAGTAATAATATGAGAAAGATAAATGATACCTCTACCACGCAGATTTAGAAGGAGAGGTGTCGATAGGGAATGATTACCATGCAAGCCCTAAATAGAATCCAAACCTATTTTGACATGAGATCCATTCCCTACCTACCACCAAAGGCCCCCAAATGACCAGTGCATGTTCCTCATCATGCTTCACCAAATGAAGGAGGATATACCTGTGATTTTTGTGCCATCCTTGATCCATACTTCATAATCCTTATATCCCAGGTACTTACCTCTAATCATATTTAACCAAATTCCCTTGCCAGTTATTCCCCTCTAGAAAATATTGTAGATTAAAACCTTGTTGAAAGAAAGTGTGTCCAATATCCCCCAACCCCCCTCATTGATAGCTTTAGCTAGTTGTGATAAGCGAACTAGGTGAAATTTTACATATTGATTTGAACCAGTCCACAGGAATCTGGCCAAGATAACATCTATCTTATGAATGATTTCCATTGGAAACATATATAAATCCATCCAGTATATCGAAAGAGACTGTAAAAAGCTTTGATCAAAATGAGTCTGCCGTCCATGGAAAGCGATTATGAATGACTGTATACGACATATGGTGCACTTTATAATATTTTTCTTGTGAGTTTCAGGGCCTGTAGAGCTTTTTTCATGTGTTTATGTGACTTGAATTTCATTCTGCAAGGGAAATCAGAGTTTCTTGTCATTATCCAAGTAGTCAAATGTTTAACTCTACTCGATGCCTACTTTTTGTGCCAAGCTTGGATTGATGTAATGTGGGACTATACAAATCACAAGCCAAATCCCTTCTGGTTCAAAATAATGGATCTCTATTATAGTGCTACAAAACTAGCTCACAAAAAGATGGAAAATATAGATCAATGACTTAGAAATCAACCTCTTCGAGGGGGAGACCTCCTTTACATTACGCAAATGAACAATTCTTGGATGATTTAAATGACAAAACCTCCTTTCTATATATAGAAGTCTAAGGGGTCACAATATAATCAAAGATGAAATAACAATAATAATAAAGGGCACAAAAATAACAATAGTGGGCTTCTATGGGGCACAATGATAACAATATGGGGACAATAGGGGAAGAACAATAACAATAAGGGCTACAATGACAATAGTAATGGGGGAATCACTATTATTATAGGAACCTAACATGCCACTCTCTTTTAAAAAAGTGTTTTCCTCAATGCTTGAGTAATTCTGGATGCTTATGTATAAAATTCTCATCCTCCCATGTGGAATCTTCAGTGGGTAAGTTCGTCCACTTGATGAGCTACACTGAAATTGATCGATTTTGTAGTTGTCGAGTTCCTCTTTTTGTGACTGCTTCAAGTTCCAATATGATTTTTCCTTCCTCGTCAATTTCTAGAAATATTGTTTGAACTGGGTTCTTGTCACCTATAACATTTTTTAAGCATGAAACATGGAAAACTGGCTACACTCCGGAAGCTGTAGGAATCTCCAATTTGTATTACATAGTACCTATCTTTTGCAACACCTTGTACGAACCATAATACTTTGGTGATGATTTATTATCCTTCTTAACTTGCTTGAGGGTCATTTGTTTATATGGTTGTAGCCTTAGGAATACCCAATCACCTACATCAAAACTTCTTTCACCCCGATGTTGATTTGCCTATTGTTTCATTCTATTCTACGCCAAAGTGAGGTTATCCTTTAAGAGTTGGAGAACTTGTTATTGATACTCAATGTGATATTCCAATGCATGAACCTTAGAATTTTCTCTTAAATATGATGTGATGGATGGTGGATGATATCCATAAAGTTCCATAAATGGGTTCATTTTTGCTATAGTATGGAAGGAAGTGTTATACCACCATTCAGCCAAAGGGAACCATTTGACCCATTGCGTATGTTTATCAGATACAAAGCAATGAAGATATACTTCCAAACATTTGATTACTATCTCAGTTTTCCCATCAGATTGAGGATGATAAGATGCGCTATGAGCTAACTGAGTACCAAGACAAGAAAATAATTATGACCAAAAATTTCCAGTGAAAATGGGATCTTTGTCACTTACAATAATCGTTGGGTTTCCATGTAGCTTTTGAATTGTTTCCATAAATGCAGTAGAAATTGAACTCACTTTAAATGGATGAGATAATGCAGAAAAATTTTCATCCTTGGTAAGTTTGTCAGCTACCACCATGATAACACTCTTTCCTTCGGACTTTGGTAAACTTGTGATAAAATTCATTGAAAGCTCCTCCCAAAGTTAGCTTAGAATGGATAAATGTTGTAATAGACATGGGGTCTTGATTATTTCAACTTTATTTTGTGGGCAAACCAAACATTCCGCCAAAAAAATTCGAATATTCGATTTAAGGCCATCACAAAAAAAATCCTTCTTAACCCTGTAGTAAGTTTTAAGAAATCCCGAGTGCCCTCCTAAGGGAGAGGTGTGCAATTCCATAAGAATATTTTGTTTGAGTTGGGAATTATCACATAGGTATAAGTGATCTTTGTACCATAACGAATCATTTTTCCAGCTAGATGTATTAGATGTACCAGGTCCTTGTTGTAACTTTTAAATGAGTGCCCACACTTCTTCGTCTTTCTTCCATTCATCCCTTGCTTCGTTTATCCAATCTAGTTGGATAATAGAAATGGCACAAATAAATTATTCGATATCCTCATCCTTTCCTGAGAATGCATCTACTACAACATTTTTCTTCCCTTTTTTGTAGATGATTTCAAATTCATAACCCAACATCTTTGTGACCCATTTTTGCTGCTCTTCTAAAGATAATATTTGTTTTAAAAAGTATTTCAAACTATCATGATCCATTTTTACCTTGAAGTGTCTTCCCATTAGGTGGGGTTGTCATTTCTTAAGTGTATGTAGCATTGCCAACATTTCCTTCTCATAAATAGCTTTTTGCAAATACTTTCCTTTGATTGGACAACTTTCAAAAGAAACAGGTCTCTCTTCTTGCATTAAAACAACACCAATTCCATTTCCTAAGGCATCACATTCCATAATAAAGGTTTTCGTGAAGTCATGTGTAGCTAAGACCGGTGCTTGGCACATTGCCTCTTTAAGATGTTCAAAGGCATTCATTGCTTTTGGAGTCCATGAAATTGCATATTTATTCAATAATGTTGTTAAAGGTCCTACTATTCTCCCAAAATTCTTAAAAAACTTATGATAATGCCCTGTCAACCTGAGAAATCCTTACAGATGCTTTATGGATGTGGGGATTTTCCATTCCTTAAGGGTTTTAATTTTGCTAGAGTCCACCTTAACACCTTCATGAGATACAACATGACCGATATATTCCACCTTTTGTACTCCAAAGAAACATTTGGAGATTTTTCATATAATTGTTTCTTCTCCAATAGTTTGAGCACCATGTCAACATGTTGAACATGATCCTTCCAAGACTCGTTGTATATTAATATATCATCAAAAAATACTAACACAAATTTTCTAAGGGTTTGAAAATGGAATTCATCAAACCTTGAAATGTAGAAGGTGCATTGGTAAGGCCAAAAGGAATTACCAAAAATTTATAATGACCCTCATGAGTTCTAAATGTTGTTTTGAAATGTCTTCAATCTTCATTTTGATTTAATAATATCCTAAATGAAGATCCAACTTGGTGAAGTTAATTGATCCATGAAATTCATCCAATAATTCATCAATGGAAGGAATGGGAAATTAATCTTTAATATTGAGCTTTTTGAGCTCCCTGTAATCCAGACACATGCATCATGATCCATCCTTCTTGTGAACCAATACTACCGGAGCATAGAAAGAACTTTGACTAGATTGAATTATACCAGCCTCTAGCATTTCTGCAACCATACGTTCAATTTCACTCTTTTGGGCATAGGGATATTTGTAAGGCCTTATGTTTGGAGGAACACTTCCTCGAATCAAATGAATAGCATGATCATGATCACGAATAGGTGGGAGACCTTTGAGAGTCTCAAATACCTTGGAATGATCGTCCAAGAATTTTTGAAGAAATGGAGAAATAGATAATTTTGATGTGGGAACCTCTAGCAGACATAATTGTGCAATTACACCTCATTGTTCTTTCTTTAGAAGCTTTTTCATTTCGTTAGAGTTGATTATATTTCCCAATTTCCCTATGATACCCCTTAATTCAACTTCCTTTCCTTCTGAAGAAAATTTCATGAAAGTTTCTTGAAAATTAAAAGCTATTGTATCCAAGGATTGTAGCCATTGGACTCCTAATACAACATCAACAACACCCATTGGAATGGAAAGCATTGAGCTATTCAATACATATTCTCCCATGGATAGCTTGATATTATGGCACTTTCCAGAGAAAATTATGGTTCCTCCACTTGCAACCATCAATTGGAACTTTGGTGCTCGTTATAGGAAGCAATTCAATTCCTTGGCTATCTTACACTGAATAAAATTATGGGCACTTCCCGAATCAATCAACACTATTACCTTTTTCTTCTTGATATGTCCTTCTATCTTCATAGTTTAAGGAGTGGTAATTTCGACCAATGCAATAAAAGATATGGTCAGATTCATTTCTTCTTTCTCTGGGGTTTGTTCCTGGTGTATATCCTCTTCCTTTGACTTTTCTTGTTCCTTTTCTTCCTCCTCTTCACAATCTGTGTAAAATAATTTCTTCTCAGCACACTTATGACCTTTAGTGTATTTGCTATCACAATTGTAACAAAACCCTTTTGCTCTTTTTTCTTCCATTTTTTGTAGTGTCAACCCTGTAGTTTTTGGAAGGCTAGCAGTAACAACACTTCCATATTTATGATTGTGAGTAGTAGGCTTCCTTGTTCCCATAATTTGGCTTTCCATTTTTCTAGACAACCTGAATGCCTTCTCTAATGAATCAGGTTTCCAAAGGAGAACCTCATGTTGGATGTTATCCTTTAAAGTCCTGTTGTAGTGGCTAGAACCACCCTCCAAAATTTTGGCCTGTACCAATTTCGAAGCCTCCCTTGAGAGTTCCACTTGATGATTTCACACACTCGGGTTCACTCCATGAGCTCGTGTCATTCTTTGCATCTGCCTTGCTTGCTCTTTTCATTCAAGTTCATGTATTTTGGTGTCTAAGTCATGCTTGCAACCATGTTCTGGTTATGCTCAAAGTCTTCACTTCATATGTGCTTGTTGTGTTCGCTATGAAAGCATCTATTGCACTAACAAATAGAGTCACATTCATTGTCATGCAAGTGCCCTCTCGATCAATGAACGGTTAATCACACGTGCCACGCTTGTCAATTTCACCATCAGTCAGTCATGTTGAACATGTGTGTCTAGATGGTTTTGGTTGTTTCGTCGTCGATTCATATGATCACCTATGCATCTTTCGATCTGTTAACACCCAGGTTGTTCCCTATGACTCCCAAGGGAATACGGCCGGGGTAACCCCTAACCAATCTTTGGACTACAGCTTCTAACCCAGCTGTAGTCAGAGAGGGCTCTCTCTGTAAGGTTTGTCACTGTTTTAATGAAATTTTAGGCTAGTTATGAAGTGAATGTTTGATTGTTTTTTGTGTCTGGTTGGGAGGATGCTTCTGATAGTTTTTTAGAGCGTTATCTGCAGATGAAACTAATCCATTGGGCAATGGGGTCTGTAACTATTGCTTCCTTGAAATCCTGGCTTAGTGCAGCTGGAATTACAGGGCCTGTGTGTATTTCATAAAACAAACTGTAAATTATGAGGGTGAAATGAAAAATAACTAGCAAAGAGCAATTAAGGATTCTTTACTAAGCTGGGTAGTGGGAAAGAAGTCTATTACTTAGGAGAAATTACTTGAATTCCTGAAATAACAGAGCACTTTGATGATATAGTATGAAAGGTAGCACTGAAGAATTACTCTTTCGATACCATAACTGAAGAAAACATATGAAATAGCTAGGATTGAGCTCAGGGTAATCAAAGATTAAGTCCTGGGACTATTCTTTTTCCTTGCCATTTAGATATTGAGTACATGGAGAGCATGAAAGATATATAAAAGTATAGCAAACATATATGTAACAGAGAGTAACGAGAAAACTTATTGAGCCATGGAATACACAGGAATCCTGCAACTTTGAGCGATACACCATCAAGACATCAAGAGACACAATGCATGGAGAAATCCCATCATCCTTTGTATTAGCTGTCTGAAGATTTACAGCATAAGAGTAACAGAAGAGATTTCAAGAGATTTCTTACATCTGGAGTCCAACCCCTGCTAACAAATGTGAGGGGGAATATATAGAAGTCTAATACAAAAATATCTCAGGCATTGAGTCATCTGAGAGGGAAATATCTTCTTACACTCGTACATGGCTTGTAGCTGAGAAGTAATTACAATCTTAAATGAGTTATAAAAGCTCTTAACTTCCGTCAGAGTAATTTTGACCTTTGGGGCTCACGGAGTCGGTTGAGCGGCTTTATCATAACTGCTGAATGATGTGTTGTGTAGCTGTCACTTTCCTGTGTCTTCTTGGCCCTGCCACCTGTGCTTCCTGATGCTGTTGTTGCAGCCGAGTACCTGTGCTGAGTTGGCTCAGCGTCTTCATACCTGCTGATGTATCTTTTGTCCAGCTGTGTATGCAATGCAAACTTTTTGCTGAAGAGAAAGTCGTGATTACTAACTTTGATTCAAAAGTAATCTTATTAATTCCTGCCATGTATCTGGTGGAGGCAACTGATGTTTCAAAATTGACCCCATGGTCTCATCAGCCTCTGTATACTTATAAAAGTGAGGGGGCTCATCAAATAAGTGTGTAACTTCATTTTTAATAAAAAACAAATTATCTATCTTATCAAAAAGAATTTTCCCTGTTACTGGGCCTGCTTGTGAAGATGTACTGGGTGCTTCAGCAATCTGTGTTGCTGCAAAACTGCTTACTCTCTTGACATATTTCTCATGAGAGAGTAATTTTCCTGATTCTAATAAGCTAGGGAGCCCTCTGTCCTGTAAGGCCATAAACCTGTTCTGGAATTTGTTGATGTCAGCTTGCATATCCTGGATTCTTCTGTCCAGGGTCTGAATCAGGTTTTTCATTGTCAGGACTCTTTTGATTAAGGAGATGGTTTCAGTCCTGTTTCCAATTCCCATTCTCACCAGCTGGGAACTTGTCCTGTAATTGAGCACTTCTATCATCTTGGGGGCAATCTCAGGCA
>APFE030497250.1:136156-148346 GCA_000404065.3 Pinus taeda | reverse complement strand
TCTTGATTTCAAAGGAGAACTTCTCATGTTGGTGGTACAGAATGAGATGATAAATATATGAGGTGTATCTGAACACCCTCTCTCTGGACAAGTGTAGAAATTGCTCATGTATCTTGTCAGAGATATATGTAGCATAGTTATAACAAATGGGGGTCTTACCAGGGGAAAACATTGTCATCATCACTAGCACAATTTCCTCTATAAACTCCATTGATTTGTACCCTAGCACTGAGCTTATCATGTATGCCAAGTCCAGGCCCAGTTGATTTAAATAGCCATCAAAGATGGGTGGATGCAGCACTGTGTCATATTTTTTAATAAACAATTGATTCAACTTTAGGATCTCTGCCTCTGTGAGTATCTTGGCTCCTTGGTTGATTAGGTCCAGCAGGGATAAGGGAACCAATTTCTTTTGAGTTTTGAACTGGAGCATTTCCCTGATGGCCTCAAGGGTGGTGTAAAATACTACTGCACCTTGAGGGTTGAGCACAGCCCTCTGCATAGGGTCATAGCAGACAGCACACAAGTGGATGAGGTCAGGGAACTGGTTGACCTGGGGCATCTTGAAGATTGGAAGGGAGGACTCCCAAATGCCTAGAATATCTGTTCCATCTCTGTGCTTAGCCCTTAGCTCATTTAGCAAATGAATGTGAAACATACATTTGGATGGGCTGTCTTCTGAGATTTGGTAATCTAGGTCTGCCAAATCTTGCCAATCCAGCTCTCTCTGGGGGGCATTCAAGGGAGTAACATTGAGGGCTACTGATGCCGAGGGGGTATCCATGTCTGTTTGAATGTTTCTTGAAATGACGAGCGTGCTAGCTGAGAAAATGGAATTGAGAGGAACGTCGAGTAACAGGATTGCTCTATAGCAGAATAGGATAGTACTGGGCTCTCTGAGAAGACTTCTTATACAGTTTAGCAGACCTCCTTTGACAATTTAGGAGCAGGTTATGAGTTCACGATTGCGCGAACGGAGAAGGGTTTTCACTAAAATTGAAGTGCAAAATGGCTCTGCCAATGAAATTCGACCTCTAATTCTCCAGGGGAAGCAGGGTATAGTTGGTTTTCTGGTGAAATTTTAGTATTTTGCCGTGTTCAGGTGTATTTTACAATTAACTGTGAAAAAACCAGTTTGCGAGGAGGTACACGGGCAAATACCTGTTTAACCAGTTGCTCGGGATGAAATAGCAGTTGGGTTGGCGGTTTGAGCTTCTGTGGATGGTCTGGAGTTGGCTGGTAGACTGTTCGTCGTGATATGCATGCAGACAGCGCAGAGGTTCTTTTTACAAAAATAATGAAAAAACGCGAAAAATTGTGAAAATATGGCCTTTTTGCTTTTTGCTTTAGTGACGTCAGCATGACGTTAGCATGTGGGTCCGAGTGGGATGACGTCAGCAGGACGTCATCGGGTGACGTGGCAGCCTGAGACCGGTCCACGGGGGCAATGAGGTGGCGGCCAGGTGGGCGAATGGAGGACGAAGTGCGCGGTTGTGGCATTGATGTGGGTAACAGCAGGGCGGGGACGTGGGAGGACAGGTGTCGCCATATCGGGCCCCCTCCTGCACGGCAAGGAATCTGTCAGAGGGGGCTCCGATGGAGCTTGGCAGCGACGCGTGTCCCCGCGTGATGTAAGCGTCTGACAGATATCGGAAGGTATCTGTCGAACGTCAGGGGCCTTCCAAAATCCATGAGAGCCGTTGATCTGCGGGCGCAAGATTGGACGGCTGTCGGGCGAGGGATCTGCACGGCAGATAAAGTCAACATTTCTTAACGGTCAGATGTCGGGCCCCTCCGAAATTGCTATTGGCCGTAGATCTGGCAAGGCCACGATCGGACGGTCATCGGGTGAAGCAGCTGCATGGAGGATGACAGTCAGCGGGCGGATTATAATATAGTATTTCTCGGCAAGCACGCCCAGCGGGACCCTCCAGTTAATGGATGATTTTCAATAGTTTTTGACGATTTTCTTTAATAAACTCATATTTGCCCAACAACATTAGGAAACGGCAAAAACAAAGGTTTTCCATGCAAAATTTTATACAAGGCATATGGGGGCAAAACTTTAGGAAAAGCGGGTTTTGACAGATTTATATAAAAGAAGGCGCACATTGGCTCTCGACCTTAGGATAAGGCGGGGAAGGTAGTTTTCATCATATTTTGCCTTTTAATGGTATAAAGGAGCACAGAAAGGGCTAGACTAATGGTTTTCAGGCAAAAATAGAGACTTGACTAGGGGGATGGGTTCAGATGGAGAGAAGGGGTTAGACTTGGGTTCTTGACCTTAACCAGATGTTAATTCAATTCCCTGGGAGTGGAAATTATGGCTATAGTGCCAAGGAGGGGATATTTATACATTGTGAGGGGTTTATACACCATGGTGTTATATTAATAGGGGAAGTGAAGTATAGGGAGCTAGATAATAGAGTTAGCTGTTAATGTGGGGGGAAAATATGGATGAAGATTAGTACAACCAAGTTTTCTTGAAAACAACTTAGTGTAAGGAGTAGATCAAAATGAAAATACTTTTGCACAAGAAATGTGGCTTTTAAAGGCCATAAGAACCATCACAAAGCCTTAAGTTTCTCTTATGTACACAACTTGTGAAGGGGTGTTAGTAAGGAGTGATATACAAATGGAAAAAGGGAAGTTAGTCATGCTCCACTATGTTACTTTGCCTGTACATGGTTAGCAAAGTTGATTTTGGAAGAAACACCACTTCTGCAACCCCATCTACCTACCCAACTAATTTGCCTAACATTTTTTATTTCTTCTTGGAGGGTGCACTTGGACTTGCAAACCCTTTGTGTGCCTTTTCTTTTGTATTGGATTTTTTGCTGTCATTTCCTATCTAATACTACCCTTATCTCTTCCAAGGCCCCAGATTAAGCAGTTGGGAACCTTAGTTTCTCTACCTAACTACTGATCTGCCAAGATTAAATAGTTTGGACAGATTTCTTTCTCTATTCTACAACATAAATTGAAAACATGGCATGATCCAGATTAGACTGTTGGGTCATCCATCAAAACTTTAATGAGTATGCAGGCATATACACACCTTCTCTTTTCTTGCAAATATGGAACCTTTGTAGCAGCAAAATGGAGCATATTTGGCACTTGTATTTGCCAATCATGAAATATGAAACCTATTGGTATAGGTATCCAACACAATCATTCACACACTTCGTCATTTTTGCTGAAGTTATGATGACCAAACTCCCCTCTGACAGCTGAACCATCACCCCACTTTTGACTGGATCGACTGTCAACCAGAATAACAAAGAACCACCATGCTAGTATTTTCAAGCTACGATGCCCACAAATAAATCAAATCAACTTTCATGTTGACCACCCAGATAGCCGAACCCAGAAATCACCCTGAGATTGACTCCATTTAAAAATTGCAGAGAGGCTGCTCACCTCACTCCCTAAACTGATTGACGAAATTGCACAAACAGGTCAGACAGACACCAAGTTCTCGTCCCTATCTCCCTCAGAAAATTGCACAATTTTCCTAGTTAATCATCTGGACAGTCGACCTACGGCTGATCCAAGAAATTGCACAGTTTTCATGAGTATGCCTTCTATCATCCAATAGTCCGCTTAGCTCAGAAATTGCACAGAGATGATCAGCAGGCCGACTTCCTAGCTTCAGTGTAGTTTCCTCGCTAGCAAATCCTAGTAGCAAACTACCAGTTCCCTCCAAGAATTGCACAGTTTCTACTACTAATGATTGAGCAGCCAACTACTAGTTCCCTCTAGGAATCGTGCAATTTTGGTTGCCAGTCTCCCGGGAAGATCCTCGCAAAAACTATGCAATTTCTGCCTACTAACGCTTCATGCAACCCAGCATGTTCCTCTAGAAAATTGCACAAATTTGGCTTTCCTGCCCCCACTTCACATTTGTTCTGTAAACTGCACAGACCTTGCCTACCTTGCCTTCCTGCAGCTCAACCTATCCCTCCCAAAATTTGCTCAATTTTTTCTCCTAGTTGATCTTGACCTCGTAGACAGTCACTGTTGACTCAGATTGCCCATCTCCATCATTGAATGACTCTTGCATAGTTTTCATCAGCAATGCCCAGAGTCATCATCCCACTTCACAACCTTGCTACCTCTCCTGGTCTCCTGCATCCGAAATGATCATGTGTTATGGTAGACTTGAAGGCTTTAGATCTGATGTCATCTCATCATGAGTGATTGTAGGTATAGGTACAATGAAAAACATGGCAAGACAATGAATGGGATGAACGAAGGGAGCACATCCAGAAGGATAGGTTCACCAATGAATGAATGAATGATGCATGTGAAATGGACAAATGTGACGAACATGCACCTTCAGGAATAGATGAGCCTGTCAAGCCTTCCAACATGCAGGAAAGGAACAACATGCTAAAGCTTCATTAAGTGAACTAAGGACCATCAAAGGCTCCGCACACTTCACCATGTAGAGGTGAAGCTTCGATACACCATGAAGACACCAATCACCCAATAGCACTAAACCTCAACATGCACTTTAGAAACAACATGAATGTACCAACACTGTCATGTCGAGTAATGCCATGAGTCATGTCACCCACATCTCTACTATGCGTTATGCTATCAGTCAATGTGATGTAACATGGAAGTCCAAGAGACCCACTTGTTGAACAAAAAGTCATGGAAGTCAAACAGTCATGGAAGTCAAACAGTCATGAGGGTATTCGAACAACCATAAGGGTTAGTTTCACCCTCGGCTATAAATACCCCCTCATTTGTGCATGCAAATGACTTTTTCACCTCAACTCCTCCCACATAGCTAAGAGAGTCTGTAATCTTCCTTTGAGGAGTAAGTAGTGGCTCCAACGCCCTACACTCAAGGATAGTGATGTATAGTGTAACGATGTTTCATGGAAATTTTGCTTAATTTAGAAGCCTACTATAGGCCAACACCTTTTCACACATGTATTGTATATGTTGTAACCTTGGTCTTTAACACTTGTAATGCATGTTTCTTTAACCTGTGTTCTACATCTGAACTATTTAATTTGTTGTACTACATAATCTATTAATAAAAATGTGCTATATATGTTGTTAAAGTTTTCTCTACTGTGTAGACTACTCTCCTAGGCATCATAAAGACCTTTCACATGAAGCTTGTTCAAACAATTGTTGCACTCGTGCGGACTAATCCATTGAGTGTTCTACATGTTATCTTACCTTGTATGTTGTGACTGTCGCATCCGTGTGGACTACTCCTCCAGAAGCTGTGCATGTCCTATTTTATTGTGTGTTCCTAATCGAGTTGGGACTACATACCATCTAACTTGGGACTCACTTTCACCCTCTCCCTTTATAGTGAAAGAACCATTGACATGAGTACACTTACACTCACCAGGCATATGAAATTCACTTCCCGAAGACAAAGCATACCACTCTCCTGTACTGACAAGCAAGAGTTGAAGCAAATCCTTAAGACAATGGCAACTGAGCCATCATACCAGGTGGGATTCCCACATCAAACGGTGTGAGGTCTAGTTGGGACATCATACTGGGGTGATCCCTAAACGTTGGTGGGTCCAACACCATCAACATTTTTGGTGCTAGAAGGAGGGAAGCCAATTCTATATGGTTGAAATTCCCCTCACACTCATTCCTCAACCATCTGGTGAAGGCTATCACTCCCTCTCACCTACATGCAACTCTGCAGTTGGTTACTCCCCACCTCCCGGTGTTGAACATGAAACTCCATATCAACACCTTCACTCTATTTGTCCCATCACTTGCCAACTCGCCAAAAGCCACTCCCATGGGAGTTGTTCTATCATTGGTGGAAGAAGAAACCCGTGCCACACTTTAAGGTCTAGGAGAAGATATCGAAGATGGAAAGAAACCTCCAATATTCTGGCAAGGTGAACAAGACACTCTTGTGATCTTGGGATTAGACTTTGGTGTATTTGCTATCACAACTGTAACAAAACCCTTTTGCTCTTTTTTCTTCCATTTTTTGTAGTGTCAACCTTGTAGTTTTTGGAAGGCTAGCAGTAACAACACTTCCATATTTATGATTGTGAGTGGTAGGCTTCCTTGTTCCCATAATTTGGCTTTCCATTTTTCTTGCCAACCTGAATGCCTTCTCTAATGAATCATGTTTCCAAAGGAGAACCTCATGCTGGATGTTTTCCTTTAAAGTCCTACTATAGTGGCTAGAACCACCCTCCAAAATTTTGGCCTGTGCCAATTTTGAAGCCTCCCTTGAGAGTTTCACTTGATGATTTCACACACTCGGGTTCACTCCGTGAGCTCGTGTCAGTCTTTGCATCTACCTTGCTTGCTCTTTTCATTCAAGTTCTTGTATTTTGGTGTCTAAGTCATGCTTGCAACCATGTTCTGGTTATGCTCAAAGTATTCGCTTCATATGTGCTTGTTGTGTTCACTATGAAAGCATCTATTGCACTCACAAACAGAGTCACATTCATTGTCATGCAAGCATCCTCTCGATCAATGAACGGTTAATCACACGTGCCACGCTTGTCAATTTCACCATCAGCCAGTCATGTTGAACATGTGTGTATAGAGGGTTTTGGTCGTTTCGTCGTCGATTCATATGATCACCTATGCATCTTTCGGTCATTCACACATTTCGTCATTTTTGCTGAAGTTATGATGACCAAACTCCCCTCTGAAAACTGAACCATCACCCCACTTTTGACTCGATCGACTGTCAAACAGAATAGCAAAGAAGCACCATGCTAGTCTTTTCAAGGTACGCTTCCCACAAGTAATCAAATCAACTTCCATGTTGACCACCCAGATAGTCGATCCCAGCAATCACCCGAGATTGACTCGCTTTAAAAATTGTAGAGAGGCTGCTCACATCACTCGCTAAACTGATTGACAAAATTACACAAACAGGTCAGACAGACACCAAGTTCCCGTCCCTCTCTCCTTCAGAAAATTGCACAATTTTCCTAGTTAGTCATCTGGACAGTCGACCTACAGCTCATCCAAGAAATTGCGTAGTTTTCATGAGCATGCCTTCTATCATCCAGCAGTCCGTTTAGCTCAGAAAGTGCGCAGAGATGATCAGCAGGCCAACTTCCCAGCTTCAGTATAGTTTCCCCAGTAGCAAATCCTAGTAGCAGACTACCAGTTCCCTCCAAGAATTGCATAGTTTCTACTGCTAATGATTGAGCATCCAACTGTTAGTTCCCTCTAGGAATCGTGCAGTTTTGGTTGCCAGTCTCCCGAGAAGATCCTCCCAAAAACTGTGCAATTTCTGCCTACTAACTCTTCATGCAACCCAGCATGTTCCTCTAGCAAATTGTGCAAATTTGGCTTTCCTGCCCCCACTTCACATTTGTTCTGTAAACTGCACAGACCTTGTCTACCTTGCCTTCCTGCAGCTCAACCTATCCCTCCCACAATTTGCTCAATTTTTCTTCCTAGTTGATCTAGACCTCATAGACACTCACTGTCGACTCAGATTGCCCATCTCCATCATTGAATGACTCTTGCATAGTTTTCATCAGCAATGCCCAGAGCCATCATCCCGCTTCACAACCTTGCTACCTCTCCTGGTCACCTGCATCCGAAATGATCATGTGTTATGGTAGACTTGAAGGCTTTGGATCTGATGTCATCTCATGATGAGTGATTGTAGGTATAGGTACACTGAAAAACATGGCAAGACGATGAATGGGATGAACGAAGGGAGCACATCTAGAAGGAAAGGTTCACCAATGAACGAATGAACGATGCATGTGAAATGGACAAACGTGACGAACATGCACCTTCAGGAATAGATGAGCCTGCCAAGCCTTCCAGGATCCAGGAAAGGAACAACATGCTAAAGCTTCATTAAGTGAACTAAGGACAATCAAAGACTCCGCACACTTCACCATTTAGAGGTGAAGCTTTGATACACCATGAAGACACCAATCACCCAACAGCACTAAACCTCAACATGCACTTTAGAAACAACACGAATGCACCAACACTATCATGTCGAGTAATGTCATGAGTCATGTCACCCACATCTCTACTATGGGCTATGCTGTCAATCAATGTGATGTAACATGGAAGTCCAAGAGACCCACTTGTTGAACAAAAGGTCATGTAAGTCGAAGAGTCATGGAAGTCAAACGGTCATGAGGGTATTCGAACAACAATAAGGGTCAGTTTCACCCTCGGCTATAAATACCCCCTCATTTGTGCATGCAAATGACTTTTTCACCTCAACTCCTCCCACATAGCTAAGAGAGTCTGTAATCTTCCTTTGAGGAGTAAGTAGTGGCTCCAACGCCCTACACTCAAGGTTAGTGATGTATAGTGTAACGATGTTTCATGGAAATTTTGCTTAATTCAGAAGCCTACTATAGGCCACACATGTATTGTATATGTTGTAACCCTGGTCTTTAACACTTGTAATGCATGTTTCTTTAACCTGTGTTCTACATCTGAACTATTTCATTTGTTGTACTACATAATCTATTAATGGAAATGTGCTCTATATGTTGTTAAAGTTTTCTCTATCGTGTAGACTACTCTCCTAGGCATCATAAAGACCTTTCACATGAAGCTTGTTGAAACAATTTTTGCACTCATGCGGATTAATCCATTGAGTGTTGTACGTGTTATCTTACCTTGTATGTCGTGACTGTCGCATCCGTGTGGACTACTCCTCCAGAAGCTATGCATGTCCTATTTTATTGTGTGTTCCTAATCGAGTTGGGACTGCATACCATCTAACTTGGGACTCACTTTCACCCTCTCCCTTTACAGTGAAAGAACCATTGACACGTGTACACTTACACTCACTAGGCATACGAAATTCACTTCCCGAAGACAAAGCATACCACTCTCCTCTACTACCAAGCAAGAGTTGAAGCAAATCCTTAAGACAATGGCAACTGAGCCATCATACCGGGTGGGATTCCCACATCAAATGGTGTGAGGTCTATTTGGGACATCATACTGGGGTGATCCCTAAACATTGGCAGGTCCAACACCGTCAACATTTCTGGTGCTAGAAGGAGGGAAGCCAGTTGTATATGGTTGAAATTCCCCTCACACTCATTCCTCAACCATCTGGTGAAGGCTATATCTCTCACTCCCTCTCACCTACACGCAACTCTGCGGTTGGTTACTCCCCACCTCCCGGTGTTGAACATGAAACTCCATATCAACACCTTCACTCTATTTGTCCCATCACTTGCCAACTCGCAAAAGCAGTTGGACTGATCCTAGACTGATAGCATCTTCCACATGCAGCAAGGAAGCCAAAAGCCACTCCCATGGGAGTTGTTCTATCATTGGAGGAAGAAGAAACCCTTGCCACACTTGAAGGTCTAGGAGAAGATATCGAAAATGGAAAGAAACCTCCAATATTCTGGCAAGTTGAACAAGACACTCTTGTGATCTTCGGATCAGACTTCGGTGTATTTGCTATCACAACTGTAACAAAACCCTTTGGCTCTTTCCTCTTCCATTTTTTGTAGTGTCAACCCTGTAGTTTTTGGAAGGCTAGCAGTAACAACACTTCCTTATTTATGATTGTGAGTGGTAGGCTTCCTTGTTCCCATAATTTGGCTTTCCATTTTTTTTGCCAACTTGAACGCCTTCTCTAATGAATCAGGTTTCCAAAGGAGAACCTCATGTTGGATGTTATTCTTTAAAGTCCTGTTGTAGTGGCTAGAACCACCTTCCAAAATTTTGTCTTGTACAAATTTCGAAGCCTCCCTTGAGAGTTTCACTTGATGATTTCACACACTCGGGTTCACTCCATGAGCTCGTGTTAGTCTTTGCATCTGCCTTGCTTGCTGTTTTCTTTCAAGTTCTTGTATTTTGGTGTCTAAGTCATGCTTGCAACCATGTTTTGGTTATGCTCAAAGTCTTCGCTTCATATGTGCTTGTTGTATTCGCTATGAAAGCATCTATTGCACTCACAAACAGAGTCACATTCATTGTCATGCAAGCGTCCTCTCGATCAATGAATGGTTAATCATACGTGCCACGCTTGTCAATTTCACCATCAGTTAGTCATGTTGAACATGTGTGTCTAGATGGTTTTGGTCGTTTCGTCGTCGATTCATATGATCACCTATGCATCTTTCGATCATTCACACACTTCGTCATTTTTGCTGAAGTTATGATGACCAAACTCCCCTCTAACAGCTGAACCATCACCCCACTTTTGACTCGATCGACTGTTAACCAGAATAGCAAAGAAGCACCATGCTAGTCTTTTCAAGCTATGCTACCCACAAGTAATCAAATCAACTTCCATGTTGACCACCCAGATAGCCGATCCCAGCAATCACCCTGAGATTGACTCCCTTTAAAAATTGCAGAGAGGCTGCTCACCTCACTCGCTAAACTGATTGACGAAATTGCACAAACAGGTCAGATAGACACCAAGTTCTCGTCCCTATCTCCTTCAAAAAATTGCACAATTTTCCTAGTTAGTCATTTGGACACTCGGCCTACGACTGATCCAAGAAATTGCGCAGTTTTCATGAGCATGCTTTCTATCATCCAGCAATTCGCTTAGCTCATAAATTGCGCAAAGATGATCAGTAGGCCAACTTCCCAGCTTCAGTGTAGTTTCCCTGCTAGCAAATCCTAGTAGTAGACTACAAGTTCCCTCCTGGAATTGCACAGTTTCTACTGCTAATGATTGAGCAGCCAACTGCTAGTTCCCTCTAGGAATTGTGCAGTTTTGGTTGCCAGTCTCCCGGGAAGATCCTCCCAAAAACTGTGCAATTTCTGCCTACTAACTCTTCATGCAACCCAGCATGTTCCTCTAGAAAATTGCGCAAATTTGGCTTTCCTGGCCCCACTTCACATTTGTTTTGTAAACTGCATAGACATTGCCTACCTTGCCTTCCTACAGCTAAACCTATCCCTCCCAAAATTTGCTCAATTTTTCCTCCTAGTTGATCTAGACCTCATAGACACTCACTGTCGACTCAGATTGCCCATCTCCATCATTGAATGACTCTTGCATAGTTTTCATTAGCAATGCCCAGAGCCATCATCCCGCTTCACAACCTTGCTACCTCTCCTGGTCACCTGCATCCAAAATGATCATGTGTTATGATAGACTTGAAGGCCTTGGATCTGATGTCATCTCATCATGAGTGATTGTAGGTATAGGTACACTGAAAAACATGGCAAGATAATGAATCAAATGAATGAAGGGAGCACATCTAGAAGGACAGGTTCACCAATGAACGAATGAACGATGCATGTGAAATGGACAAACATGACGAACATGCACCTTCAGGAATAGATGAGCCTGTCAAGCCTTCCAATATGCAGGAAAGGAACAACATGCTAAAGCTTCATTAAGTGAAATAAGGACCATTGAAGACTCCACACACTTCACCATGTGGAGGTGAAGCTTTGATACACCATGAAGACACCAATCACCCAACAACACTAAACCTCAACACGCACTTTAGAAACAACACGAATGTACCAACACTGTCATGTCGAGTAATGTCATGAGTCATGTCACCCACATCTCTACTATGCGTTATGCTGTCAGTCAATGTGATGTAACATGGAAGTCCAAGAGACCCACTTGTTGAACAAAAATTCATGTAAGTCAAAGAGTCATGGAAGTCAAACAGTCATGAGGGTATTCGAACAACCATAAGGGTTAGTTTCACCCTCGGCTATAAATACCCCCTCATTTGTGCATGCAAATGACTTTTTCACCTCAGCTCCTCCCACATAGCTAAGAGAGTCTGTAATCTTCCTTTGAGGAGTAAGTAGTGGCTCCAACGCCCTACACTCAAGGTTAGTGATGTATAGTGTAACGATGTTTCATGGAAATTTTGCTTAATTTAGAAGCCTACTATAGGTCAACATCTTTTCACACATGTATTGTATATGTTGTAACTGTTGGAAATAATACTGAGAGGGGGGGTGAATCAGTATTATCAAGTCAGTAAAACTTTTTCTTTTTCATACTCAGATTCATATACGTGACTTCGGTTAAGGATATCCGCGTATATACGCGACTGTGATAAAGGAAACCAGCGTACATGCAGTAATATTATGTTCAGTTAACTTATCTTCAGTAAATGCATCAGAACATTATTAACCATATTAACAGTAATCAGGTGCAGTAAACAGAACAGATCATCACACATAAAGAGCACACATGAACACCATGATATAAGGTGGAAACCCAATGTGGGTG
>APFE030497250.1:125096-136136 GCA_000404065.3 Pinus taeda | reverse complement strand
GTAACCCTGGTCTTTAACACTTGTAATGCATGTTTCTTTAACCTGTGTTCTACATCTAAACTATTTCATTTGTTGCACTGCATAATCTATTAACGCAAATGTGCTCTATATGTTGTTAAAGTTGTCTCTACCGTGTAGACTACTCTCCTAGGCATCATAAATACCTTTCACATGAAGCTTGTTGAAACAATTGTTGCACTCGTGAAGACTAATCCATTAAGTGTTGTACGTGTTATCTTACCTTGTATGTTGTGACTGTCACATCCGTGTGGACTACTCCTCCAGAAGCTGTGCATGTCCTATTTTATTGTGTGTTCCTAATCGAGTTGGGATTGCATACCTTCTAGCTTGGGACTCACTTTCACCCTCTCCCTTTACAGTGAAAGAACCATTGACACGAGTACTCTTACACTCACTAGGCATACGGAATTCACTTCCCAAAGACAAAGCATACCACTCTCCTGTACTGACAAGCAAGAGTTGAAGCAAATGCTTAAGACAATGGCAACAGAGCCATCATACTGGGTGGGATTCCCACATCAAACGGTGTGAGGTCTAGTTGGGACATCATACCGGGGTGATCCCTAAACGTTGGCGGGTCCAACACCATCAACATTTCTGGTGCTAGAAGGAGGGAAGCCAGTTGTATATGGTTGAAATTCCCCTCACACTCATTCCTCAACCATCTGGTGAAGGCTATATCTCTCACTCCCTCTCACCTACACGCAACTCTGCGGTTGGTTACTCCCCACCTCCCGGTGTTGAACATGAAACTCCATATCAACACCTTCACTATATTTTTCCCATCACTTGCCAACTCGTGAAAGCAGTTGGACTGATCCTAGACTGATAGCATCTTCCACATGCAGCAAGGAAGCCAAAAGCCACTCCCATGGGATTTGTTCTATCATTGGTGGCAGAAGAACCCTTGCCACACTTGAAGGTCTAGGAGAAGATATCGACGATGGAAAGAAACCTCCAATATTCTAGCAAGGTGAACAAGACACTCTTGTGATCTTGGGATCAGACTTCGGTGTAGGAGGCAAAGGGGAAGGCAATGGAGGAGGTGGAGGCTGAGATGAACCAACAGACTTAGAGTCGGAACCATCAGACTCTAAAGGAGAGGAAGAGGATAGAGAAGAAGAAGAGTTGGCTGACCAAAATCTTGAATGGATGACTCAGGGACCATTGGCTCTCTCGGTCGTTTTGCATAAGCTGTCGAGGTGAGCGGAGAGAATGAACATCAAGATCAACCCGAACAACACAGTAAAGGTGGAAGAGCACTTAGACAACTTCTACCTACATTTGTAGACCCTTGAGGTGTGTTATGATGATGTAGCATGCAGATTGTTCCCTTGTACCTTCGTGGGTCACGTAGCTGCTTGGTATCATAGACTTCCATCGAACTCTATACACAACTGGGTTGCATTCAAATTCATGTTCCTTGAGAAATTCACTGATGACAAGACCCCAACCATGCTACTCAAAGATTTGAAAAACCTCAAGATGGAGGGAAAAGAGAAAGTGAAAGATTTCAATCAGAGGTTTACACATATATTGAACAAGTTCGCAGCAAACACTACACCTCACGACTTTAGCACCACTGATTACTACACTTCTGCACTGCCAACCAGCATCATAGAGTTCATCAAGCGAGTTGAAAAACTAATATTATTGGAAAACTGTGAAGAGGCTACTGATGTTGAGAAAGACCTGTGTGCAGTGGGAGTCATTAAGGATGATGAATCGATGATGGTATCCAAGGATGCGAGCATGAAGTCCCAAGCAACAATGACTAAGAGTAGAGACAAGGAATAAATTGACATTGAGACCCTCACTCATCTTCTCAAGAGCTTGTCCACTAAAATGTCTAAACTCAATGATTCAGGTGGCTCCAGTGAGACACACAAGGCAAAGAGGGCTTAAAAAACAATGTTCACAAAATTACTTCGAACTAGGACCAAAGCGTAGATCTCGTTGTCCTAATCATGAAGGTGTGAATGGTTCATCAAACCAAGCTCATATGAGGGAGAATAGGCCAGTCAAAGTTTTGTCAAAGTTGGGCTATGGGTCAAGTTTAAGTGTCCTACAAATTGACCGACCTTGAGGCATGAACCTAGCCCCGAAATCACTTGAAATTGTTGCCTCATTAATTTTCCCAATGACCCTTATTTTTAATAAGTTTAACAATAACCCCTATTTATAAAAAACAAATATAATTGGTTATGAGGTGGCAAGCCGCCACCCCCGCCACCCTAAACCTTCATAACCAAAATTATATTAAGGTCGATGGCCATAACCCCCGCTGAACCTTCCAAACTATATATACCATATTATGTATCAAAACATTGTATTACGAGGTGTGGGCCGTCGGCAGTGAACCCGGCCAAAGCCCAATAGCCCAACCAACATATATATATATATATATATATATATATTGATGATATATATGTCGCCGACAACACGCATCGATCACCGATTGTGAAGGCGCCGACATCCCAATATATGCGCCAATCGCCGATTTTGGAAAGTGCTGATATTTACTGCGCCAACAACAATTAAGTGAAAAGTGTTAGTGTGGGGTTTATGGGGTGGGCCGCCCAATGCGGACCTGACCCCCATTAATATATCATTGTGGTTTGTTTACTTAAAATATATAT
Organism: Pinus taeda; assembly: GCA_000404065.3. Taxonomy (NCBI): domain Eukaryota; kingdom Viridiplantae; phylum Streptophyta; class Pinopsida; order Pinales; family Pinaceae; genus Pinus; species Pinus taeda. Next base: position 133,476 of record APFE030497250.1, on the reverse strand, counting down.
GGAGAGGTGGGATTTGATCCCTCGACCTCTCCTCAACCAACGTATTTTTTTAACCATTGAGCCAACCGAATCACATTGATAAATCTACCCAGGGTTTCCTATATAAACTCAATATTTTTTATCTCTACACATAGGTCGAGGAGGTTGTAGGCGGGCATGGATTTTGAGGAAGTTAATTAGTATTTTAATGCAGGAACCATGAATTTTGTAGGAGGGCAAAATTTTCACTTTGTCAGATTTTGACAAATTTTATATGGTTTTTACACCTCTCATTGCCACGAACAGAATGGTGTTGTTCATTTCTTCATTAGAGTTTTGCATTTTTTGGTCGTTTCCAAAATGCACGTGGAACCATGATTTCAGCGAAAACAAGGAGTGAAACCATGAGTCGTGATATTTTCCCAAGGAGGTAAAATTTTGACATTTCAAAATATAGTCAAGTTTATACTTGTTTTTCATGGTTTTCCGCTGGGATTGCAATGGTGAGATCAGATTCACCATCTGAATTGCAGATTTCTAGTCCATCCATTGAGTAGAATCTTTGAGGAATCCTGGGGGAATCTAAAAGATTCCTTGAGCCCAGAATTCTCAACTTCTCAGAATTCAGATTTTGGACAGTTGATTCAACACTACTCGACGCCACAAATTTCATGGTGTCTTCAAATTTATTTTTCTCTCATTTCTTCTTCTAGTCACTTTTCTAAGTGCCAATGCAGATGTCCACATTCATGTGCAAGCAGCCATTTTCATGAGATCGATGGTCCAAGCAGCTACAGCAATGTGATATCCACTTCTTCAGATGGCCCTTGGTTGTGAGGTATATGATGTGTTCATGTACTTCTTCTTTCTGCATTATGTTGTACAAATCCTTGATTGCTGTTGATGTAGGATCTTGTTTGTTACATGTTGTCATGATTCCATGCTTGATTGGATGCGGAATCTTTTATGTGGTGGCCTTGTTGTCATAGCTGGGGTATTGTGTCCATCTTAATGTAAACTTGACCATTGATGATGTGTTATAAACTCGTGGCAAGTATGGGACATTTGGGCCATTAGTTGGTCGTCTCATTCCAACGTGTAATTTGCAAAACAATGTACTACAAGTTGCAGAAGTAGCAGGTGTCAGCTCGTCGCTTAAGGCTCCGAAGAACAAAGGTGAAGGAGGTGGAAGCAAGACCTTTTCAGGATGCTTGTGAAGCAGACAACGTAAAAAGAAAGTTGTAGATTATTTTTCATGTTTTTGGAGGACCAAAAGCTCCTCAGTGGGGAGGATTGATCGAGCTGGCTCTAGAGAGACACACAGGACAAAGAGGGATCAAAAATCAAAGTGCTTAGAATGACTTCGAACTAGGACCAGAGCATCGATCTCGTACTCCTGATCATGGAGGTGTGAATGGTTTGTCAAACCAAGCTCGTATGAGGGAGAACGGGCCAGTCAAAGTTGGGTTGTGGGCCAGGATTAAGTGTCCTACAATTTGACCAACCTCGAGGCATGAACCTAGCCCCGAAATTGGTCAAAATTGTTGCCTCGTTAATTTTCCCAATGACCCTTATTTTTAATAAGTTTAACAATAACCCCTCTTTATAAAAATCAAATATTATTGATTATGAGGTGGCAGGCCACCACCTCCGCTACCCCAAACCTTCATAACCAAAATTATATTAAGGCCGACGGTCATAACCCCCACCGACCTAATCGCCCCAACCCTTTAAACAAATCACATATATATGTTAAGCCCAACGTCCATAACCCCCACCGGCCTTATCACAATTGCAACAATGATCAATATATATGTTAAGGATCGGCGGCCATAACCCCCGCCAAACCTTCCAAACTATATATACCATATATGCATCAAAACATTGTATTACGGGGTGCGGGCCATTGGCAGTGGACCCAACCCAAACCTCAACAGCCCAAACATTATATATATATAGATATATAGATATATATATATTGCCGATAGCACGCACCGATCATCGATTGTGAAGGCGCCGACACCTTGATATATGCGCCAATCATGGATTTTATATATCACCGATATATATATCAGTGAAACCCCTTAAATCGTGCCAATTAATATGCCAACCACTAGGTATATCGCCGATACCATACACTGATCGCCAATTTTGGAAAGCGCCAATATTTATTGCGCTGACAGCAGTTAAGGGTAAAGTGTTAGTGTAGGGTTCAAGGGGTGCGCCGTCCAATGCAAACCTAACCCCCATTAATATATCATTGTGGTTTGTTTTGTTAATATATATATGGAGAGGCAGGATTTGATCCCCTGACCTCTCCTCAACCAACGTATATTTTTAACCATTGAGCCAACCGAATCACATTGATAAATCTGCCCAAAGTTTCATATATAAAATCAGTATTTTTTACCTCTACACAGAGATCGAGGAGGCTGCAGGTGGGCATGCATTTTGAGGCAATTAATTAATATTTTAATGTAGGAACCATGAATTTTGCAGGAGGGAAAAATTTTCACTTTGTCAGATTTTGACAAATTTTATATGGTTGTTACACCTCTTGTCGCCACGAACACAATGGTGTTGTTAGTTTCTTCATCAAAGTTCTACATTTTTCAATCATTTCTAGAATGCATGTGGAACCATGATTTCATCAAAAACAGGGAGCGGAACCATGAGCCATGAAATTTTCCCGAGGTAAAATGTCGACATTTCAGAATATAGTCAAGTTTATACTTGTTTTCCATGGTTTTCTGTAGGGATCACAATGGTGAGATCAGTTTTGCCATCTGAGTTGTAGATTTCTATTCCATCCATGGAGCAAAATCTTTAAGGAATCTCGAGGGAATCTAAAAGATTCCTTGAGCCCAGAATTCTTAACTTCTCAGAATTCGGATTTTGGATAGTTGACTCAACACTACTCGACACCAAAAATCCGATGGTGTCTTCAGATTTTTTATTCTCTCATTTCTTCTTCTAGTCACTTTTCTAAGTGCTAATGCAAATGTTCACATTCATGTGTGAGCAACCATTTTCATGAGATCGATGCCTTGAGATCAATGGTCCGAGCAGCTTCAGCAGTGTGACATCTACTTCTTCAAATGGCCCTTGGTTGTGAGGTATATGATGTCGTCATGTACTTCTTCTTTCTGCATTATGTTGTACAGAGCCTTGATTGATGTTGATGCAGGATCTTGTTTATTACATTTTGTCATGATTCCTTGCTTGATTTGATGTGGCATCTTTTATGTGGTGTACTTTTCGTCATAACTCATCATGTTATGCTTTGACAACCTTTGTTGTATTTTATTGGGATACTCTTGTTGTCATCATGCATGTTTGTTTTGACATCCCTTTTGTGCCATGTTGGCGGGATGCTCATCATGCATGGTTTTTTGTCATATTGATAGGATTCTTTTGACTGAGAGTTCTAGTTATGGAACATCTCTTAGAGCCACTCTTGCATGAGGGCATTTTTCCTTGTATGATTGAGACATCATCTCTTGTGTACATCATCCTTATTGACAACACTTAATGCAGTGGCCTACACTATCTTGACACCGAGGCCCGAAGACATAGTCCCTCTTGGACGAACTCCATTATCAATGGCTACTGTTTTCATGTGCTGATGATTGTTATGTTCCTCTTCTTTTCTGTAAGCATATGTATTCATTACTGTTATTTTAAAATGCAATTTAACACATCACGAAAGTAAAAGGTCTTGGAAGGGTCCTTCATCACACTCGGACCTGGATCATCAAACAACGTAGAACGGACACATTTGCAAGCAGTCACCCGCCTAGGCAGAGACAAGCGAGCAACACATCAATCAACAAACAGTTCGTTTCAAAAACTGCGTAGAAGCCTGCATTCTAGCTCAAACAGCGTGCAAATTTGAAATTATGTTCTTTTCATAGAGAACATCATCTAGAGAAATCTTGTTCAGGCTAGAAGCGAGTCAAAAATGCTTTTTATAGTCGTACACTCGATGTGGGAAGAAATATGTAAGAGCAACCGGAAGACACAGATAATGACGAAGAGGTTGCATCTAATGAGCCATCAAGCTCTGAGCATGTGGTGCGCATATCGGTGCTCATAAATGATGTCAAAGAAAAACACTAAGAAGTAGCCCCGAAACTAAAATTACCATTACAATCTTAGGAGTAAAGGGGCTCCCCCCACACTTAGTGAGATACAAGAAAAGGTTAGAGTGTTGATAAGGAAGACTGAACCATTGACCAACCCAAATCAGAAAACAAAAAGCAAGTCCAAGAAGACAGTGGTGCACAAAAGCACATCCATGACTAACAAGCTACACAACACTCCATTGGATAACACAAACTCTCTATTGGGTTGTGTTATATTCTTTCCACTACTAGCTCACGTAGTTAACTGGGGGGTTAGAAGTGGAGCGGAGCACCTCGTTCATTGCGCCGATTGCGTAGTGGGGGCAGTCACAGTGGTTTTGAGGGGTGTAGGTAACCCCACTCTATGGGGTCTGGGGCAGCATCCCGGTAAATTTTGTTTTTGGACCCTATATTATGTTGGATGGACCTACCTATGGTTTTGTGCATGAATTTTTGCACATGGTTTTGGACACGATGGTTTTTGGTCCATGGTTTTGCACGCAATGGTTTTCGGTCCATGGTATTGGATGCTCGGCATGTATAAATCTGTATTGTAACATTGAAAGAAACATAATGGAAAATCAAGTTGGTAGTACTAGTTTGGGTTCGAGGGGAGAATATCTGTGTATATGTGTTTTATGTGTTCTACTATTTATTGTTTATTTTCTATGTTTTAGAATCTGTATGAAGGTAATTTCTGTACGGGGTTAAAATCTACATTTGGTATCAGGGTTGTTTTGGCTTCAAGGGGATGCCTTTGTTGCTGAGGGGTTTCACTCGAGCTTGTGGTAGACCCTGTTCAGTGGGAGATTTGTGGGATTGATTTTGGTGGTGAAAGAGGATGTCAAGCAATGGAAAGATAGAGATCAAGAAATTTAATGGTCAGAGTTTTGAGCTATGGAAATTCAAGATGGAGGATCTATTGGTGGATAAAGATTAGTGGATGATTGTAGATCTAGGTACTAAACCAATGGGAATTTCCGATGAAGAATGGAAGAAGTTGGATCAGAAGGCAAAGAGCACAATACAATTGTGTGTCTCAGATTCAGTGTTGTTGAATGTATCAGGGGAAGCTATGGTGAAGGCTTTATGGGACAAGTTAGGGACTTTGTACCAATCTAAGTCTCTCGTGAATAAATTGTTCCTATGGAAAATGCTGTATAACCTGAGGATGAAAGATGGAGACTCGGTGATAGAGCATCTAAACGCATTTAATATTGTGGTAAGTCAGTTATTATATGTTGATATTAAAATTTCAGATGAAGATAAGTGCATAAGTTTGTTGTGTTCTATACTAGATTCGTGGGATAGTCTGGGTATTGCAATAGGTAGCAATACAACTGCCTTTCAGTTTGATGAAATAGTCTCATCCTTGCTGACGGAGGAGATGAGATGGAAAAATATGGAGAGCCAAAATGGTGATGCCTTGTCTATACAAGGATGGTCCTAGAACAGAAACAAAAATAATTCATCGAGTGGGAGATCTAAATCTATAGGGAGATCTAAATCTCTAAGAAAACCTATAAAGGTGGCGTCCAGGAAATGTGGCAAGGAAGGGCACTACAAAAGGTACTGTAAATCTAAAGCTCCTGATAAAGGAAAGGGATCTGATGATGCTCCTTTTGCAGAGGCAAAAACTACCTCAGATGAAGGTGGGGATGTGTACTTGACTTCTTCAAGTACACATGTAGATCATGAGGCATGGTTGAGCGACTCAAGTGCATCATTTCACTTCACTCCCCATAGAGAGTGCTTCTACGAGTATGAGAAATATGATGGTGGTGATGTATTCTTGGAGGATGACGGGAAGGCTAGAATCATTGGTCGCAGAAAAGTAAAGTTGAAGTTACAAGGTGGAAGGGTTAGAACACTTCCGGGTGTTTTGCATATTCCTGCATTAGCCAAAAATCTGATTTCTGTAAGAAATTTGGATGATGTAGGCATAAAAACAATGTTCAAGAAGGACGCCTACAAGATGGTGTGGGGAGCACTGGTATTGTTGTGGGGAGTTTGAATTGGAGCTCTATACAAGCTGCAAGGTAGTACTATTGTTGATGGGTGCAACAGTTCTGTGGTTCTTGAAAGTGGAACAAAAAATCTAGTGGTCTCTGGAGAGAAGACCATGTTGTTGCATCAAAAGCTTGGACGTATTGGAGAGAAGGGCCTTCGAATACTTCATGGTAAAGGTATGGTAGAAGGTATGAGTAATCGCTCTCTGGATTTTGATCTCTATGAAAATTGTGTATATGGTAAGAAGAATCAGGTGGGTTTCCCCTTTGGCGGTAAGAGGGCAAAATAGATATTAGATCTTGTGAATAGTGATGTACTTGGACGTGTGAAGGTTCCATCACTGGGTAAGTCTATGAACTGTGTATCATTTATAGATGAATTTTGAAGGAATACATGGATATATTTCCTTAAGAAGAAATCTGAAGTCTTTGACAAGTTTAAAGAATTTAAGGCTCTGGTGGAAAACCAGACAAAGAATAAGATAAAGGTGTTGAGGACAGATAATGATGCAGAGTTTTTCAGTAAGTAATTTGAATAATTATGTAAAAAGTGTGGTATATCATGGCAGAAGACTGCTCCATATACACCTCAGCAAAATGGAGTTGCAGAAAGAATGAACAAGACATTGATGGAAAGGACAAGAAGCATGCTTAATGGTCCCAGGTTAGGACAAGAATACTGGGCAAAGGCGGTGGAGACTGCATGTTACCTGGTCAATAGCTCACCTTCATTAGCATTGGAAGATAAGACTCTACAAGAGGTATGGACTAGTAAGAAACCTTCTCTTTCATGTATGAGGGTATTTGGATGTGATGCATATGTACATGTTCCAAAGGAGAAAATAACCAAGTTGGATAGTAAATATGAAAAGTGAATCTTTATTGGGTATAAGGATGGTTTAAAGGGTTATAAGCTTTGGAACCCAGTAACAAGGAAGGTTGTGTATAGCTGAGATGTGGTGTTCAGAGAGGTGAAATGTGTTATTAAACATGAAGTCCAACCAAAGGAACCTAAGAAGATAGATTTTGAGCTAAAGGAGGAAGGATCAGACTCTACAGCAGAGGAGGAATAAAAGATGAAGAGACACAAACTCTAGGTGTGAGAAGATCAATTCGAGAAAGAAGGCAGCTAGAAAGGTATAGTCCATCTGCTTTCTGTTCAAACTTTTCTTTATCTATTACTAATGATGATCCCAGAACTGTCAAGGAAGTAGTAGATTTAGAGGATGGAAAACTCTGGAAAGAGGCCATGGTTGATGAAATGGCATCTTTGCACAAAAAATGAGGCTTGGGATCTAGTGGTATTGTCGGCTGGAAGAAAACCCATTGGCAACAAATGGGTGTTCAAGAAGAAGACAAATGCAGAAGGAAAGGTGGAGAAATAAAAAACTTGGTTGGTAGCAAAAGGTTATTCCCAGGTGCTGGGAATTGATTTTGGTGATATTTTTTCTCTTGTTGCCAAGGTAACTTCTATTAGATTACTTTTATATGTTGTTGCTTCTTTTGATTTTGAGGTAGAACAGGTGGATGTGAAGACAACATTTCTTCATGGGGATCTGGAAGAGGAGATCTACATGAAGCAACTTGGAGGTTTCACAGTAAAGGGTAAGAAAGAACTGGTATGCAAGTTAAAGAATTCTCTGTATGGGTTAAAACAGTCACCAAGGATGTGGTATCAGAAATTTGATACATTTATATGGGGACTTGGCTTCACCAGAAGCAAAGCAGATCATTGTGTGTATTTTAAATTAATTGGTGACCGTGTTATTTATCTGGTCTTGTATGTGGATGATATGTTGCTGGTTGGAAATGACAAAGAAATTATCCAGGATTTGAAGACCCAATTGTCCTCCAAATTTGACATGAAAGATCTTGGTGCTGCAAACTATATTTTGGGCATGGAAATTAAAAGAGATCAGGCAAAGAGGAAACTCTGGTTAAACCAGAGGAAGTATGGCGAGACAATACTGCAGAGGTTTAATATGTAGGATAGCAAACCAGGGAAGGAGCACTGGACAGCAGTGAAGCGGGTTTTCATGTATTTGCGTGGCACTAGTGATTATGGTTTGTGCTATGAAGGAAGAACAGGATTGGACAGAGTGTTGGATATTCATGGCTTTGTTGATGCAGACCGGGCTGGAGATCTGGATCAGAGAAGATCTACAAGTGGGTATGTGTTTAACCTATTTCGAGGTGCAGTCAGTTGGATGAGTAAGAAACAATCTGTAGTGGCACTATCAATTACAGAGGCAGAATACATGGCAGCCA
>APFE030497250.1:110281-124258 GCA_000404065.3 Pinus taeda | reverse complement strand
GAAAAATCAAGCTGGTAGTCCTGGTTTTGGGATCCAGTGGGAAATCTCTGTGTATATGTTTTTTATGTGTTATGCTCTTGCATTTTTTTATTTTTCTTGTGATTTAGAATTCGTATGCAGGTAATTTTTGTACGGGGTTAAAACCTACATAGTTAACAAACAACATAAATGTAGTTAGTGTAAATCTATCTCCCTCCCTCTCCTCTACATTTCTTTGTCTCTCTCTTTGCCTCTCCTTCCTTCTCTCTATATCTCTTTTCTTCCATATCTCTCCTCCCACCATCTGTATCTGTATCTCCCTCTATCTCTCCTTCTTTGTCTCTCTATTTCATTCCCCCAAACATACACACTCTCTCTCCATATCTATCTATTTCTCCGTCCCTCCCTCCCTCTATTGCTTTCTTCTTGCCTCTCTCCCCCATCCATCTATATCTCTATCTCCCTCTATCTCTCCTTCTTTATTACTCTATATCACCCCCCAAACATATAATTTCTCTCTCCACATATAACTATATCTCTCTCCCTCCCTCTTCCTCTCCCTCTCTCTCTCTTCCGCTCCCCCTACTCTCTCCCCCTGCTCTCTCCCCCTTCTCCCCCTCTCTTTCTTCCTTCCCACTCCCCTCTCTCCATCCCTCTCTCCCTTCCTCTTTCTACATCTCTTCCATGTCACTCCCCCTCTCTATCTCTACCTTTCTCTCTATGTCTTTCTGCTTCCTTGCTTCTCTCTCTCCTCCAAATCCATCTCTCTCCCTCCCTCTCTCCTTATTTATCTTAAATCCTCTCTTCCTTCCTTCCTCTATCTCCCTTTCTCTCCCATCACCATCTATCTCTCTCCCAAATAACTCTCTCTCTCTCTCTCTCTCTCTCTCTCTCTCTTGCGCACGCGCGCGCACGCTCTCTCTCCACATCATTAATGTATACTAAAATCATTGGAATCTAATGATATTCATCGAGATCAATGTAATTAATTAATTCAATCACACATAAACTAATGTGTTAGTTGAAAATCAAGATCGCTATTTTCTACACAATTTAATGGTATAATGGTCACTATGAGATAGATGTGTAATTCCTTCCATATTCAACATGATATTGGCACATGGCACATCAAAAATTGGTAGTCAATTACAAAAAAATTATATTTTCAAGAAGCAAACATCTCACATGAGTGAAAATTTTATTTAAGATCAAAATTGTGGTATGTTATTTATGATTGAATTAATGTAACACAAAAATGAATGCATGTTGTCAATATCTCTTTTGTGCTTATGTTGAAATCAATTCATATCATACATCATACATCTAGTTAATGTACATCTATCTCCTTCTCTATCTCTTTCTCTCGCTCCCCATACCTATCTCCCCCATATCTCTCCCATTTATGCTTATCTCTCTCTTTTCCCCTCCTTCCCTTTCTTTGTCTCTCTCTTGTTCCCTCTCCCTCCCTCTTCTATTTATATCTATATGTTCCTCCATATCTCCTTCTTTGACTGTCCATGTCACCTCTCTCTCTCTCTCTCCATATTTATCCATCTCTCCCTCCCTCCCTATCTCTATCTCTCTCTTCTTCCCTTTCTCCCCCTCCATTTATATCTCTATATCCCTCCATCTTTGTTTCTTTGTCTCTCTATCTCATGCCCCAAACATACACACTCTCTATCCATACCTATCTCTCTCTCTCTCCCCCTTTCCCTCTCCCTCTCTCTCTCTTCCCCTTTAGTCCCTCTATCTCTTCCTTCCCACTCTCCTCTCTACCTCACTCTCTGTCCATCTCTCCCTTGTCATTACCCCCTCCCTCCCCACCTTTCTCTCTCTATGTCTTTCTTTTTCCCTTCCTCTCTCTCCCATGAAACTCCATTTCTCCCTCCCTCCCTCTTTCCTTCTCCAAGGCTAAGTAAGCTTAACAATAAGTAAATAGTTAAAGGTAAATAGACTAATATTTACTGTAATATCTCCATCATAATTATTTTCAAAATACCATATTACATGGTTGCACCAATTATAGGAGAGTATTACATCAATGCCATTAGAGTTAATTGTAAAAAACTATTGCATAATTAAAAAAACTTCTATGGTACCCATTGGCATAATACTCTATTGCAACACAAAATAAGTAAATAGTAAAGGTAAATAGACTTATATTGACTCTGGTATCTCCAATGAGACACACTTTAGGAATACAATATTACATGTTTACACCAATTATGGAAGACCATTACACCAATGCCATTAGAGTTCATGTACAAAACTATTACATAATTAAAAAAAATCCCATGGTAAGAATTAGCAGAATACTCTATTGGAACACCAAATATTCATGCCATTATGGCATGGTCATGATGGTAATGATACCATCTTTAGTAGGGTAGAATGCTCATCATTACCATATCTAGTAGAGCCTAATACTCATCATGTTGGTGAAACACGGGTGCTTGCATGAAATATAGTGTTTTCAATTGCGATAAGTGAGAACACACACAATGACAAACTTAGAAAGACACAAGTTAAGTGTGTCAAATTAGAAGTTAGTGAGAAATAGGAGAGAAGACAATCAAATCGAAGTAATGCATGGGAAACTATAAATCTAAGCACCGCTTTATAGTTAAGGGAGTGGCTTTTGAATGCAAATGTTGCATAAATATCTATTTTTGAATTTAGTTTATTCTAAATATGGTGCATTAAGTACGCAATTCCATAGAGGTTTCTTGAAAGGAATGTTGGTTGTTGACAATGAATACTAGCTTTGAGTTAAGAGAGAATTCAGTAAAGTGTGGGAGGATAGTTTAGTTAGAATCAAGGGTCTAGTTTTAATCATTGGAAAAATTGTACATGTGCAAGTTTTCAAATAAAATATTATGTAAATAATGATAAAATAATTAGTCACACATATCTATGTTCCTTCCAATTTTTTACTTTAATAACAGGTGAAATCCATCTTAATGTCAACATTATCAAAAGATTTATGTGTGAAAGATCTATGTAGAACTCTACTTCTTGTGCTCGGAAAAGTAATGCTAAAAGGAAAAAGCATATTTAAATTTAGTAAGTATTTCACCACCTTTTAACAATGTGTAATTGTTATTTTTAACTTATAAGCATTCACATGGAAATTAGTACATTAATATAATGTTATAGAGAGTTTGCTTGAGATGGGTAACACACTATTATCAAATAAATTTTATGTAATTATTTAGTCAATATTTGTTATTTATATACAAATTGGCAAGTTTACTCTCATTTCATTAAATCCTTAAACAAAATAACTGTACAATAGGTTATTATCACTTTACTAATTTGTATTCATCTTAGATATCCATGGTATAATAGACAATATTGCTCCTCAAGTTTCTTAATATAGTGTTCTACTTAAATCATGCTCTAAAAGTTAAACATCCCAACATAAAATCCTTCTATTTACAAATACATGATTAAAACGATTAGATAATTGTAACACATAAATCCCAATATCGAAAGATTTTTATATAACTCATAATAATTATTATTAACATTATAATATCAAAATTAACAATAATTTACTAACCTCACATAAATAAAGTATTATCTCATTTAAAAACTACTAGCTAATATAAATTAAATAATATTTCATTTGATTATCTCTCATAACTAAGTAATATTTTATTTAAAATTTTCAATATTTTATTGTCCTTCTAGGAAATAATCCATTTTTTTGTGAGTGCAAAGTTACATCCTTCATAGAAAGCAAAGCTAAGTTGATTTTCTTTCCTTTTTTAGTAAGGGAGTCTACAACTAAGGTAAATTTTATCACACTATTAGATGCATTATGCATATTTTTAATATAGAATTAATCCATTTTTTTGTGAGTGCAAAGTTACATCCTTCATAGAAAGCAAAGCTAAGTTGATTTTCTTTCCTTTTTTAGTAAGGGAGTCTACAACTAAGGTAAATTTTATCACACTATTAGATGCATTATGTATATTTTTAATATAGAATTTTATAATATTTTATATGAACATATTTTACCAATTGAACTACCAAAAAATTAAACAAAATTTGACATAGGTCAATTCCATCAGCTATCACTACTAAATACATGAAGCAACCTATAATATTTTACATAACACATTTACATACTTTAATCCAACAGTGGAAAAAACTAAACAAATCTATATTCTTAACCTCAAAGAAACAAAACTATGTCAGTGACCAATCACAAAATAAAACTTGAAGTAGATCGAAGTCCATCGGCTATCACTATTAAATACATGAAACAGCCCATAATGTTTTACATGATACATTTACATACTTCAATCCAACTATGAAAAACTAAACAAGTCTACATCCTTAACCCCAGAAAAACAAAACTATGCCAGTGACCCATCACAACGTAATGTATAATTAAGTTAAATTAGCCTCACAAAACAACCAGATGAGCTTCTTCATAAAACAAATATGTGCATAGCTAAGCACGTATAAACAATTAATCGTATTTTACTCGCGGTCATTCTAGTTTCTAACAATTCGAAATTCTCATTATTTCAAACGTGAGAAAACATTGTGTTCCAACCAGTCAAACCTATGGTATAAGGGTCACGTATTTTTTTATCACTACACAAGTAACCCTTTTGCAATGGCTTTATTGATCTCCAAATGAGTTGTACCATATACAGGAAGCTCCTTTTGGTACCCATTGTTCATATCGATCCCTGCCAGGTTCTCCACCTCAAACAGCTCTGAACTTGAACAACTGGCATCATCATTGTCTTCATCCTCCTCTTCGTCTTGTTTCTCAAGAGCCCTTACCACAGCTTTCATGATGCTGTGATCTTTCTGATACTTGCCAATTATTTCCTTGACTGCTTTTGCTGCTGCATTGCTGTCCTCCTCAAGAACACGAAATTCCATTTCCTTAATGAGCGCCGGAAATTTGTAAGCATCTCTTGATGGATATGTATCTGGATAATTAGGGGGATCTGGATTAGGGACTAGATTTCCAATTCTGTGCAGACACTTCTCCGCAGAAGGGACAGAATCGTCATTCACAATTATACTTGTAGGGTAGAGTATCAGAGACTTTTGGCTCATCTCACTACTGTTGTTCCACCCTTTCGATGATTTGCTCAAACAAGATCTAGATTGGACTGAAGAAAAAGATGAATAAAGGGAGGTAGCTTTTCTCTCTGAAGAATCACATGAATCGGACTCACTTATAGAATATGACGATGAAATCTGTGTATTGGTACTACCAGCCTTGAACAGTGAGTTCAGAAAACTTGCTAGCTTCCTGCCTGGAGAGTTTGGCTGCTTCGGCTTATTTGATTGCTTACAGCTTTTGAACTTTGACTTAATCTGAGCATGGTGATCTGCAGGGAAGAAAGGCTTTTCCATTGATCGAAAATTCTCATCTCTGACAGATGATTTTCCATGTAACTCTCGACAGTATTCTCCAACAACAGTCCATTTGCATTGTCTGTCTTCAGGAGTCTCATGGTGAGAATTCCTTTGGGTTTTAGTAGTAGGAATAGAAGAAATATGTCTGTAGAGGGACTCCGAATCTGAAGATAAATATGGGCATGTGATGGACAAAGCGTCGCTCGTATAACAATCAGAAGAACACGATATTGTAGATGACACATTAGAGCTAAACGACATACGAAAATCTCTGCGCTTACCATATGCAGCTTCGGCTTCATATTTTTCAGCATCGAAAGCAATGACCTTGTCAGATCTCCCACGCACATATTTCTTATTATTTGGCCATGGATTTTCTTCCCAATGTCTTCCACTTCCGGAATTCCTCACGACTTTATGATTCTTGACCTCGACATTTCTCGTCTCTAGCCGACGTCTACTGTCATTGTCCGCCATCGATCCAGAGTCGTCCCTGGTCGACTTACAAATTCCATCGAGCCAAGCAGAGGAGAATGACTTACTTCTTGAGTGATGACGATCATGGCGATGCCGATGCTGCCAAATTCTAAAATTATAATCCAAGTTTTCCATTAAAGCCAAGCTCAGAAGAAAATTAAAATAATTAAAACAGCGCAGATAACCTAGACAGTGCAATGAATGATCTGAGTGTATTTCTTGGACTAGTGCCAATAACAACAGGCCAGCTCATGCAATCTCAATCTATAGATATAGCTATATCTGTGGATTCGATCAGACATGCGAACAACTCTCCATTACCTGTAACATCACACAGAGAAATCATGGAGGAAACGGCAAACCATGCATCTTTGGGTGTTTCTTTTTAGATTTTCTAACTTGTAATGATTACTAACGCTACCAACTCGATCAGGGCCACGTGCACGGAAACGCGTTTGTCATGTTTGTACAACGTTGAGATTGATAACGGTAGTGCATTATGGTGGCAGAAAAGCAAGTGGTGGAACAAGTATCACCTCTCGGTCCTGTGCCCTTGGTTTTGGGGATTGGTCATCGAAACACTTATAATGCTCTGCAACTCTTTCACAAGCAATTTAACTGTACATTTGATTTGATGGTGGGTATGCCTTTAGTTTTGGGGAATGGCCATTGGAACATTTATAATTCTCTGCAACTCTTTCACAGCAACTTAACTGCACATTTGATTTGATGGTGGGCATTTAATTCGATTAGAGACGATTAGCACACCCTACACACGACACCAGGAATGAGAATGGGCCCAAAATCATCACCCCACAGATGTTATTACTTAGTATTCCGATTTTACCATCATCATGTTTTGTGCACTCACGCAATTGAGATACAACTGTTTTTCACTTTTGAACAAAAATACACCTTTCCTTCCCACTCAAAGTGTATCTTTGTCAAGTGGAACAACTGAAAATTTTGCTCCATGACCACAAATTTGTCCGTGTGGATGATATAGTGGAATTTCTCATGACCGTAGTAAGTTAGGAAAAGTAATTAGGACTTTAATGACTTCGATAGAGTAATCTGTGATGTGATTGCTTCACTTTTGGCTTATCAACGAATAATCTTCAAGGATTAGATTGAAGTTAAAAAGTCACTATGCCTATGGCGCTTTGGCGGTTTAGTTCTCATCATCATTAGAAGTAATCATAGGTACGACTTTGGCAGAATTGGATATCAACGACATGATCATGTATATCGACAATCTTATGAACGGATATGAAATTATATTTAAAAATTGAGAATTTCTTTTCCGTGAAATGACATGTCTTCAGTGTTGATATTTTGATAACCCTAGACCATGTAATTATTTTTATGCTTTTGCTATTTAAAAGTTTTGTAATTGTGTATTATTTGAGGAATGAGGTTATTTAATGGTTTTTAGTTATTATTGTTTAATGGTTTTAAGTGATAAATATTTTATTTTATTTAAAAAAAAAGTGATTTTTTTAATATAATTTAAATTAGTTGTAAGAAGAGCTTTGGCGTAAATTACATGAAAAAGACCTTTGTAACATTTTATAACATTTTATTTATTTGTAGTTTTTGAAATTTAATATATTTAGTAGGTTGGTTGTCATCATTTTTGATGTGTCATTAAATTTGTTTTTTTGCTTATTTGATTTTTTTCAATGTTAGAATTAATTAGAAATGTTAAGGGAAACACTTGAAACTTATATCCACAAGTTCTAAAAGGACACTGATTTTGTGCTCACATTTGGGTAGAAATTAGTTTGATTAGAGATTTGTCAAATAAGATAATTTTGGAGTATAATGACTCTAAGTGGTTAAGAGAATTGGGTTATAAGAAGACAATAGTATAAGGAAAATATCAATTGGCACAGACTTTACATGATCAGTTGGTAGACATTGGATAGAATCACGTTGCTTTACATTTAGGAAAGGTTTCTAGTAAATCTTTCTTGTAAAATTGTTTTAAAGGATTTCTTTTTGGCGTGCTCTAATGATTATAGCACAGTATTGGGATTTAATATCAAAAACACCAATGCTCCGAGACCACAAGAACACGAAAGCAACAACATGATAAGAATGCATCAATTCTTTGCTTTCGTCAAGGCATATAAGATGTTCCACATTGGTCTAATATCTATACTTCTATATTATTGCACACTCGAGTTCCAACCACCCTCAAATACATGAGTACTCTACTTGCACCCATGTGAAACAATACTCCATACTAGTTTAGGGGCATTGGTGCTCCATGATCCATGTGCACAAGGCTACCAATAACCTAGAATGACATTGATGTTCCACTTCTATCTAGGAGTAGTAGTTCTCCCCATTTGTATTAATACAAGTTAATAGTCCTCTTATGTATGAAAGTACTAATGCTTCTATTTGGTATATAAAGAATGTTGCTCCTCTTAGGTATTGAAGCACAAATGATTTTATTTGATATTGAAGTCACGTCTAACACACCAAAGCACCAAAAAATAATTGTAGTTGTTTTAGTTGAATAAAAGAGGCAATAAAAACCTTAAGAAAACTCTTAAAAATAGGAAAAATACGGTTTTTTTTCTCTTCTCCATTTCAAGTGAGAGAAGAGGAAGAGGAGTTGGTTCTAGAAGAGAATGCAATACAAATAGTTATGAACAGAAGGAATGATAGAGTATTTGGAAACTAACCATTTTCCCTCCATTATTTATTTTCCATTTCTCACTATTATTCCAAATTTATTAGCCAATGTTATTTCTTTTAAATTTTTGGTTTAATTACTTTGCCTCTATTCCTAGGTTAACCATGGATTTGTTTTAAGGTTTTATGTGGATGGACATGGCTAGAAAATGAGGGGAAAATTTGATGAGGAAAGGGATATATTCTTCGCAAACATGATTTCATATCCACTCGAGTTTTCACCTCCTTGTATTTGTAGGTTCATGACATTTCTTTGAGTGATATAATGTTTTTTCTCAATAATCTTGAAGCCGTAATGCTCCTCATAAGTATGGAACAACTGATTCTTCTCTTTGGTATGGAAGGACATATGCTCCTAATTGATAAAAGTGCTAAATGATATATAGCTTTGTTTTAGTCTTATTAAAATAGATGAAAAAACTAACTGTGACTCCTAAAGAGATGAAAAATTGATTTTTTATTTCATTTCAAAGTTTTACATCAAATGAGAGGAAGAGGATGTGTTTCTACAAGAATATGGAATACAAATACACATGATTGCATTAGAAGACAAGGAGTCTTATAGCAAGGTAACCATTCTCCTCTCATTTCATTAATTTCTTTCCGTTGTTGACTTATTTAGGATATATTCTATTTCCTACTATTTTTTCTTAATCTTCACTAGTTTCTTTTTGCCTTTGTAGTAGTTTAAGGATATTGGATCTATTTTTTATATTAATGACATATATATTTTATGGTTTTACATCAAAACATATGGGTACCAAATTGTTATAGACATTTTTTGGCACTTCAACCCCAATCACAAATGTCCATAAACTGAGGGCTCTTACGTACCCAAAACGGTTGCTTCACTGCCTAAAGGAACAAGGTCAATTGATTACATCGTCTCCCAGAAGTTCTCCACTGAAAACTACTCATAAATGGTCAAAACTGGACCATACTAAAAGCTCCATGCAGGGGGTGCGATGCATACTATTTTTCTCTTCTGTAGGGTGTGATGGTCGAGAATGGACAAATGGCAGGGACCAAAATGTGAGGTGGAAGATCATGGAATCTTCCAAAAGCTTCCCCTCTGACACTTGCCACTCCATTTTCGACCAGAGATGAGTAAGATATCTTCATTCTCCAAGTGGAAGCAGGAACTATCAGAGAGAATACACTAATCAAGATCCCAAAAGATGACTCACCTCTCTGTAATCATCTATATATGGATCCCTCATCACAGAGATCCAGAGGCTGCAATTTTGTAATCTATAGAGAAGTGCTGTCAGTATTCTTGTGTACATTCACAGTGTTGGGTGATTTTTCTTTGCTTAAGGTGAAAGAAGGGCTTCTTAGCTGGAGGATGATGTTGGGTCAGATCTGCTCATGGTTGTAATCCTCTTGCTACTTTTATCTGAATAAAGCTATTCTTGTTTCCTTCCATATCCTGGTGTACTTGTTTATATATGCTTGTATATGGTTAATGTAAATCTGATCCTACATTATTTGTGAATTTAGATCCTTGTTTCTTGCATAGTAGTATGTTGTTGTGATTCTACAGGTCCTTTTGAAGCTGAGCAGACAAAGAGCAAGCAGCAAAACTCTATCAAGAAGGAGAGGGAATGGAGCGCAAGACTCAGGTTGGCCCTCTTGGTTCTCCTCTCATCTATTTTCATAAAAGAAATCAATAATAGAATTTGATTGTTTGTTTCTAGCATAGCTACACATCATAGTGGGAATAGCAGCATTCGTGTGGACACTATTCTCGTATAACAAAATGGCGACTCCACTGGGGACCGACTAGATTACTTGTTAGCCTATCTATCCTTGTTTCTTTTATAAACATATAGACGGAGCCTGAAGTCAAGCTAGCTAGCCTTCGAACTGCATTTTTCATACAAATGCAAAGTAGATCAATGCTGCTTCAGTCAATCTCCGGGTTTTTGTTTATAAATTAAACGATAGATCTGCAAGCGATCTAATTACCCTAAGTAGTGTCTTTACTAACCTCTAAAATCACCCGTTTGTTTTTACATACATTGATTTGTACTTATTCAGCTTAAACACCTGAGCTAAACTGCAAACTGTGAGTGAAGTCTCGTTCAAAGTCTCGCACTGTAACCATCAGACCCTGCCTTCAAGGCAGCCTGTATGCATCACACTTCCTGAATGGAGTAACTGCGTTGCATACTGAGTTCACTGTGTAACAGGTGCGATGGTCAAGGAGGACTGCTTTTACCCTCCGACTGTGGATTTTTCTCACTGTTTTCAGTCTTATTCAAGAGTTTTTGCTATCTGTAATCAGTGTGCTTCTGTGAATACTCCCTTCTCTTGCATTATTCTGCATCCTTAGTGCAAAGAAATATAAACATTTTTTATGTATTGTGCATTGTTTTAGTTCTCTTTTGCAAAAAATAACATAGTCAAACTGTCGTCTCTAGATCTAAAAGTGTCGTAGCTATCGTTTTCAGTTTTAGAAAGAAATCACATTGTTTTAGATAGTTGATTATACGGTTATCATTGCATAAGACTTGATTTACTAGTTTTAAAGTGTCGAAAAGCAATTTCCATTTCAAAATCGCAAGGTGTCTCTCTCGTTTTCACTTCGTTTTGAAAAAGAATTTTGTTGAGTACAGTCGCTTTAAAAGTATTTCAATTTTGCACATAGTTTTCTTAGTGTCATTTACACATTAAGGGAACTGAAAACCAATACATGCATGTGCATTTGCATCTTGAATGCGTGGCTTGATTTAGGATAGTGCATATTAGCGTGCGCTCTGTGCTCTATGAAGAAAATATGCTTGACTTTCTTCCCCCTAGTAGCTAGGATTCTCATTGCTGAAAGAAGATAAAACGTCTGTTTATCATCTTAGACTTCGTTTAGGAATTATACATACATCACGTGGTGAACCTGAAAGGCAAACTGCTGAGCAAGATCAACTTAAAATAAATCTCAATGAATCTAACAACGCTTTGGAACTTAATGCAACATCTAGAGGTCTAGGCTAGAGACGTATTGCGGCGTCGTAAAGCCTGGTAACTATTGCTTTCAGTGTTGGTTGGGTGATTCCTCCACTCTGAGACAATAAGTGCCAGTATGGACTTGTGCTCCCACGTACCATGGCGTATACATTGGGAGACCACAATAGGTTGCATCCTTTATCCTTAGGAAGCCGTGTCTGCCACCCTATCGATCGTAATGCACCGAACACAACATTCGGGAAGACTGACTGCCGTACCGTAAAAAGTATTCTACAGTTTTACGATTGGTTTTGTAATCCTCTCTACCTAGATCTCCAAAGAAGTCCATTTTGCTCCTTTTTAGACTCCTTAACGGAAAAGGTCCTTTGAGCGCTTGTCACTTCAAGCTCAATAAAAATTGAAGGCGACTAGAGTCATCTTTTGTTTTCTCTTGACTCTTTAAAATTGAAAAACCAAGTTGTGTCCAAGCGTCTAAAAATTTGTTTTAAATCGGAATAATGTCACAAATTCCCCCCGTTGATCTTCAGGTTGAGAAAATGGAGTCTACCAACCAAGGGTTTCCCCATGAAGGAAATCCTAGTCCCTTCCTATCTTGGGGAGATGTTGGTCCACCCCATATGGCCACTTTGTCAATTCCAGGATTGACAATTGGTTTGCTAGTCTGGTCTTCTCTACCTCTGTCGTTCAGAATCCCACAATTCCTGAACATTCTAACCAGCAACTAGACGACACTAGAGTTGCTTCCCAACCTTCTACTTCATCTGATTCTCCTTCTCCTCCTTCCTCTTCGCTTGACAAGGCCAATAAAGCTAAAATTCAAGTAACTGAGAAGAAGAAGAAGCAGAAAGAGAAAAAGGAAAAGAAGAAAAAGGAACTAAAATCGAAAGGGAACAACCAAGTATCGTCTAGCAAAAATCCACACACCGCACAGTAAAAACCTAAATCTCCTTGCATCATTTGCAATGGAGACCACTTTCATCGAGATTGTCCCTGCATCCCTCGAATCTTAAGGGACTGGTCTCCTCATTTGCACCATCTGGTAGCATCAACCTCTGGCGATCATGTTGAATGCTCACCATCAACCAGTGAAAGTGAAGCACATGGACAAAGAAGGAATCCTAGACTTCCTTGTAAGTTGTGTGAAGGAGATCACGCCATCCACCGTTGTCCCTTCCTTGAAGAGGCTAAAAGAGTTTTAGATAATCGTTCGGTTTCACTGTTATGACTTCCTCCTAGATATCAAAAACTCTTGCCGAGTCCTCCATCAGTTGAAAATCCGGCTGGCCCATCCTTGTGGTCAGCCGAAGCACCTATCATTGCAAATGAACCTTCGGAATCCATACCAAACGAAATTCAAAGGGCCGATACGGCAGTTGACCCGGTATTGCCTTCAGAGTGTTCATCTTCGAACGATACCGTCACTGAAGAGAAATAGAACGACACCGTTCAAATTATTTTCATCAACACAAACTCCGATGAGCTTGGGGGCAGTCCTCCCATTCTTTTACCGCAGGAAGGAAGTTCATTAGATTCCTACCCGTCCGTCTATTCGGTCCCACCAACAAGCAACCTAGTGGTTTCCTTCGACTGGAACCTACTAGGCAGACCCCGTTTACCAGCCAGCGTACCATTCAGAATTATTGTACAAGCTTACAGAATGGTCATGGTTGGTACCATCTTTGATGAGGGGGCTTCTGTGAGTATCCTTTCCTCAACTGCTTGGAAAGTGCTTGGTTCGCCATCGCTTTTGACTCAAATGAGAAATCTAACAGGCTTCGACAAGGGAACCAGTCGACCTTTAGGGATCCTTCCAAGTGTGCCCATTACTTTGAGAAGGAAAACTGTTCACATGAACGTTATGGTAGTTCAAGGACCTTTATATTACAATCTACTCCTTGGATGTGACTATATTTATTGCATGGGAGCCGTCGTCTCCTCACTCTTTAGAGTAATGTGTTTTCCGCACGAAGGCAGAATGGTCAAGCTCATAGACCAAATGTCATTCCTCGGTTCACACACCGCAAATAGTCAAATGCCATCCCTGAATGGTCTTTTCACGCAAGAAATGTCTCATCGGTCTCCGGTCCGTCCACCTGATGAGAGCGAGTGATTAAGGAAGATGTGACTGAAACCCAGGGGGCATGCACCCTGGTCTGATTCGACAAGAAAACCTTGGGTATAGGGTTGATTTCCGTGAGGGATATATGACTAGTCTGGCGAACCCGTCCTCATAGGAAAATGGGAACAAACTAGAATAAGATACCTTCGTTAAGGTTATGCTGAGTGACTCCGCTCCCCTTTGTCTATTTCGATAGACATCACCAAGAAATAATTTTATTTGCTACGCTTATAGAACTTTCTTGGTAGCCTGGAAATTTTTCGCTATACTTGGGGGCATGCAAACCTTTCCGCATGCAAGTGAAGAGCGGCTATTTATTTTTTAAATTCGTAGGACCTCTA
>APFE030497250.1:82513-110261 GCA_000404065.3 Pinus taeda | reverse complement strand
GAGATGTTGGTCCACCCCATATGGCCACTTTGTCACTTCCAGGATTGAAAATTGGTTTGCCAGTCTGGCTCTTCTCTACCTCTGTCCTTCAGAATCCCACAATTCCTAAATAGTCTAACCAGCAACTAGACGACACTAGAGTTGCTTCCCAACCTTCTACTTCATCTGATTCTCCTTCTCCTCCTCCATCTTTGCTTGATAAAGCTGATAAAGCTAAAAGTCAAGTAACTGAGAAGAGGAAGAAGCAGAAAGAGAAAACGGAAAAGAAGAAAAAGGAATCAAAATCGAAAGGGAACAACCAAGTATCATCTAGCGAAAATCCACACACCGCACAGTCAAAACCTAAATCTCCTTGCATCATTTGCAATGGAGACCACTATCACCAAGATTGTCCCTGCATCCCTCGGATCTTAAGGGACTGGTCTCCTCGTTTGCACCACCTGGTAGCATCAACCTCTGGCGACCATGTTGAATTCTCACCATCGACTAGTGAAAGTGAAGCACATGGACAAAGAAGGAATCCTAAAATTCCTTGTAAGTTTTGTGAAGGTGATCACGTCGTCCATCGTTGTCCCTTCCTTAAAGTGGCTACAAGAGTTTTAGATAATCATCCAGTTTCACCATTACGACTTCCTCCTGGATATCAAAAACCCTTGTCGAGTCCTCCACCGGTTGAAAATCCGGCTGGCCCATCCTTGTGGTCAATCGAAGCACCTATCATTGAAAATGAACCTTCGGAATCCATACCAGACGAAAGTCAAAGGGTCGATATGGCAGTTGACTCGGTATTGCCTTCGGAATGTTCATCCTCGAATGACACCATCACTGAAGAGAAAGAGAACGACACCGTTCAAATTCTTTTCATCAACATCGACTCCGATGAGCTTGGGGGCAGTCCTCCCATTCCTTTGTCGCAGGAAGGAAGTTCATCACAGTCCTACCCAGTCGTCTATTCAGTCCCACCACCAAGCAACCTAGTGGTTTCCTTCGACTGGAACCTACTAGGTAGACCCCGTTTACCAGCCAGTGTACCATTCAGAATTATTGTACAAGCTTATAGAATGGTCCTGGTTGGTACCATCATCGATGAAGGGGCTTCTGTGAGTATCCTTTCCTCAACTTCTTGGAAAGCGCTTGGTTCGCCACCGCTTTTGCCTGAAATGAGAAATCTAACAGGCTTCGACAAAGGAACCAGTCGACCTTTAGGGATCCTTCCAAATGTACCCATTACTTTGAGAAGGAAAAATGTTCACATGAACGTTATGGTAGTTTAAGGACCTTTAGATTACAATCTACTCCTTGGACGCGACTATATTTATTGCATGGGAGTCGTCGTCTCCTCACTCTTTAGAGTAATGTGTTTTCTGCACGAAGGCAGAATGGTCAAGCTCGGAGACCAAATGTCATTCCCCAGTTCACACATCGCAAATAGTCAAATGACATCCATGAATGGTCTTTTCACGCAAGAAATGTCTCATTGGTCTCTAGTCCGTCCACCCGATGAGCGCGAGTGATTCGGGAAGATGTGACTGAAACCTAGGGGCATGCACCTTGGTTTGCTTCGGCAGGAAAACTTTGGGTATAGGGTAGGTTTCGACGAAGGATATATGACTAGTCTGATACTCGTCCGTCTAGGAAAAGGGAATTAGACTGGATAAGATACCTTCGTTAGAAGGTAGGCCTTTCCCGATAAAACAAATTTTTTGTCGACAAATTGAGGGGTAACCTGGAAACTCTACTACGCTATACCTGGGGGCATGCAAACCTTTCTGTATCCAAGTGAAGAGCGGCTATTTATTTTTTAAATTTGTAGGACCTCTAACCCTTTAAACCTGTAAGGCTAGTCTTTTCCTAACTTGCATAAAGAAAGGATCCATGGAAAAGCTTTATAGATGTAAGCCACTTCAAAATAGCATGTCGAAATGAGACATTTTCATCATACGACTATCGAGAAATGTTGTTGCAGAGTCTAAGCTCGTTAAAAAAAAAAACTCTCCATGAGTAGTTTTAGCACATAGTTCATGCTTGTTAAAAAATAAACATAAGTCATGAGCAAGTGTTTCTCCCCACGTTTAAGCTGATTAAAAAATAAACGGGTAAATAACCATCGTGAATGTCTTATCGCCATATTTTGAGCCTTGGTCGTGTTCTCGCCATCACCTCCACTATGGTTTTAGCCGATCATTCACCCCCATATGATTGTTTACCCCTTCGAGGAATGTCTGCGAAGAGTGACTCTGCTAGCCATCCTTGTAACACTGCCATGATTGGAAAATTCCAAACCTTACCTGGAATCAGCTGCTACCCGAAACCATCACTCATTCCATGAAGACGAGTCTTCTTTAAGCTCTTTTCACCTGACTCGTAAAATATGAAAATATTACCGAGCGATTGGCCTCTCTGGCTCGTTAAAACTATCGAAAATTCATCCCTTTTGTATTATTTTACACTTTTTCGGACTTAAGGGATTATACAACGAAAAAGAATCTTCGAAGTCTTATTTCTGTTTCTTTCACACTCTCTAAAATTGAAAGAGACCGATTTATCTTTGTCGTTAAACTCATTAAAATAAATAGCGACAAACTCATCCAAGAGGATGAGAACGAGTTTCACTGTCACTAGGCTCGCTAAAATATAGCGACAAGTTCACTTGAAGGGCAAATTATATAACAAGCTCATGTTATCCTCCTCAAGCTTGACAAAAATAAAGAGGTACTCGTCAGCAATGACTGGGGAAAATTGGGAAGAAAACAAGAACAAAGTTTATTGGTAGCAATTTGCTCTTGAACATGACACTTTCCTTCCGCATCCATGCCGGGTTGGGTTGTTCTGTCCACTGGTCCTCACCATTGGTTCACACCATCCATCTCTGGGGTTAACGCTACCAATCCATCGTCAGTGTTGCCGATATGTTCAAGAGAAGTCATTCAGACAATTCACCTGAGTCTCACCCACTGCAATTCATTCATGCTTCATTCCTTCATGATTGCCACCCTGAACCCTCATATCGTCAGTTTGTTTTCACCTCCAAAATCGTTTGCTTCATTCCGTTTTGTTGATGTGGGATTCATTAAGGCCCTCCTGTGACAGGTTGCTTCTTGTTGACATCAGCTCATTATCAAAGAAGTTGACTTAGGAACAACCCTTTTAGTACTTTGAAGCTTGCATGCCTCAATGGCAAGCTTCTCATCTTCGGCGACAAGTTTACATCAGTGACCTTTTACCGAGAGATTTTGCGTGGTGTTCGACGCCAAGCCCCTTTTCGCACCACGTAGATTGTACTGTAGTACCTTGAGGCTCATTTTCATTATTACTGATTCCTCTCGCGGCTGTTAACAACTTACATCATTGGCTGGTAATCAGGCGATTTCTTTCCATGTTCGACTCTAAAAACATTTCTCACATGGATCGACTTGTACTTCGAGTGAAGATTGGCTGAGTTTGAAGACCCCGGATCGAGTTTCATCCATCCGGGCTGTGATATATTAAGGAATATAAAAACATCCAGTGTACATCATTGCCAAATAGATGATCATCCAAATCGAAGGATGATGTGTCCATATCATCAGTCTGTCACATAGACGATCGTCTGTCCTATGTACATGAAAATGAGTTTATAAAGTTGAGCATGGGAATGCCCGCCTCAACTAGATCATGAAAAATGTTGTCATATAATGTATTGTATTGTATCTTATTACAGGCCACCTCCCAGTTGAGAAAAACTTCAGATCCTCATAGTAAATAATTTCACCCGACATCAAAAATGATTAACAACCTCATGCTTTAGGGGGCAACTGTTATAGACATTTTTGGGCACTTTAACCCCAATCACAAATGTCCATAAATTGAGGGCTCTTAAGTCCCTAAAAGGGTTGCTTCACTGCCTAAAGGAACAAGGTCAACTGATTATATCATCTCCCAAAAGTTCTCCACTGAAAACTACTCATAAATGGTCAAAACCGGACCATACTGAAAGGTCCATGTAGGGGGTGTGATGCATATCACCTTCCCAATGTAACGGGTGCGATGCATACTTTTTTGCTCTTCTATAGGGTGCGATGGTCGGGAATGGACAAATGGCAAGGACCAAAATGCGAGGTGGAAGATCATGGAATCTTCCAGAAGCTTCCACTCTAACACTTGCCACTCCATTTTCGACCCGAGATGAGTAAGAGATCTTCATTTTCCAAGTGGAAGCAGGAACTATCAGAGAGAAGAAACTAATCAATATCCCAAAATATGACTCACCTCTCTGTAATCATCTATATATGGATCCCTCATCACAGAGATCCAGAGGCTGGAATTTTGTAATCTATAGAGAAGTGCTGTCAGTATTCTTGTGTACATTCACAGTGTTGGGTGATTTTGCTTTTCTTGAGGTGAAAGAAGGGCTTCTTAGCTGGAGGATGATGCTGGGTCAGAGCTGCTCATGGTTGTAATCCTCTTGCTACTTTTATCTAAATAAAGCTATTCTTGTTTCCTTCCATATCCTGGTGTACTTGTTTATATATGCTTGTATATGGTTAATGTACATCTGATCCTACATTATTTGTGAATTTAGATCCTTGTTTCTTGCATAGTAGTATGTTGCTGTGATTCTACAGGTCCTTTTGAAGCTGAGTAGACAAAAAGAGAGCAGTAGAACTCTATCAATAAGGAGAGGGAATCTAGCGCAAGACTCAGGTTGGCCCTCTTGGTTCTCGTCTCATCTATTTTCATAAAAGGAATCAATAATAGACTTTGATTGTTTGTTTCTAAGATAGCCACACATCTTAGTGGGAATAGCAGCATCCGTGTGGACACTATTCCCGTATAACACAAATCAAGGGAAGGTTTGGTCAAGAAATGAGTAGAATTTTGTATATAATTGGTGAGTATCCATTAAAGTTTTCAACTCCCTTTATTATATCTTTGCAAGGTTTTTTTTGGTAGTACAGAGCTTTTCCATTCTTATGTCGAAGCATAGGTGCTCCCATTAGGTACATAAGCATAAATTATTAACTTAGGTGTGGACACACTCGTGCTTCTCTTCGGCATTGAGGCAATGATGATCTTCTTTGGTACATTGGAAGGATTGGTCCATCGAGTACATTAAAGAAATGGATAATAACTTGTTTTCTTTATTTTCAGGTTATTAAAGATATGGGGAAAACTATACTATGTGTCTTATAAACAGGGGAAAATGAGTGTTTATTTAATTTCCACATTTCACATGAGATAATAGGAAGAGGAGGTGATTCTACAAAAGGATGAAATAAAAAGAAAAATCATGAATGGAAAGAAAACAAAAAGGATTGCAAGAAGGTCAATATGTTTCTCCCTGTTCATTATTTCCGTATTCTAATTGTTATATTTATTTGTGTTATTTTCCTTTCTTAATTATTGTTCCCTATTTATTAGCTTGCTTTGGCAGTTCTAATTTTTAAATGGTTTTGGTATTTTTCCTTTATATTGCAAGGTAACTTTCAATTTTCTTAAGAATTTAGCATCAATGAAGGTGGCTTTGGAAAGAGAGGAAATATTGACCAAGGATGTGGCACACTCATTTCAGCCTTGGTGCATGTCAAAGTGGTTTTCACCTCCCCTTCTTTGCAAGTTTAATGATGTTTTTCCAAAGTGTGTAATTTTCTTCATGGTGTACATGGGGAATTGGCACTCCCCTTTTCTATAGAAGCATCAATGCTACATTTATGCTATATAGCATTAGATCTAATAATTCTCTTAACTAATTTGGGAGCATTTTGAGTGAACCTTTTGGTCACTTCACCTTGACAACCATGATAGTAAGGATAAATCCATATATTCCTAAAAGGATAAAATATTATTCATTATTATTGTTAATTGACATGTCCTTCACATACAAGATATTTATATAAATACATGTAAGGTGTGATAAGTCATGTTCTTTAAGAAAACGTATGAATATCATTAATTAAAATATATGAAAGGTTGAAATTTTAATGTATATGATTACATTTTACAACATAAATGATTACATATTATTTCATAATTAGGTATATTACAAATATTGTACCTTTGATAATGCTTTGTGCTCAAACCTTTACAATTAAAGGATTTAAAAATGATGAACCCAAGTAATATCATCATATTATGTTCCTAGCTACTCCATTCCATTTATGATGATCCATCCATCAAAACTCCATTATTATGTCTCTTAATCCTTGATTATTTATTATTGCATTATTTTATTCCATTTTATTCCATTTAATTCCATATATCATTTTTGTAACTTATCCAAGTTGTAGTACTCATTGTTCTCTAATAATCGCCCAATTAATAATGGTATTATGGTGACTTATTCCATCGATTTAATGAGTATTTCATCTTCTTTCTTGATAATGATGATATCAATCTTTTTGTCTTCCTTGAAATATTTCTAGGTAAATAGAGAGTTGATATGGCTTCACATGTGATGATTTGCCTTCACTCACACATCCATTACAAATTTATTCTTCCTAGAGACAATGACATCCTTTACTCTTTTTTCTCTGCATTTGATTAATCTAGCCTTAAGATAATACCATAATAGTTGGCTTGTGTATTATCCAAATCAAGTTCAACTTCTTCAAGGATCCTCTCATGACCTTATTTAGTCTTGTCATCCTTCTACATTTGGTGGTATAATGTGACTCCATCTGTCAAATCCTTACATATTTCCTCAATTCTACATCAATTTTACGTTTCTACCTCATTATTGTGCAAGGATTCCTAAACCTAGTTGCAAATTTCACTTTTTAAGTTTTTGGATAATATCCTATTCAATTTTGCGGTAATATCATCATCCTTAATCTTTGATTTATCTTCCATTAAATGTATTTTCATATTTTTAGCATCGTTAAAATAGTCTTAATTGTACTTCCCTAGCCTTTTGATTTCATCTTCTTTCCTTCTCAACTCTACCCTTGACTCTTTATTTTCCAACTTTCCCTTTCTATTATTTTCTTGATTCAATTTCTTAACCTAATGAGAAATTCATTAAGGGATTGCATGTTACGCATTTGGTCACCATTTTTCTTAATCTTTTCTTTTAATTCACCATTATCTTTTTCCGATTCTCATAGTTCCATTTGGTCGTATTTTATATTTTTAAATTACTCTTCTATTTTATATCATAGGATATGTACTTCATCTATGAGAAGTTGATTTCGTTCACATAATTTATTTATTAAAGAATATTGATCCTTTTGAACTTCTTCTAATTCTTCATAATATCAGTATGATGATGTGTTGTCATGATGTATTGTAGCTTTTGGGATATGGTCTATATATTGGAATGATGAAATTCTTATGCATGAATCCACCATCAATTCCTATAATGTTATCTTCTTTCCCTCATAAAGTATAATCAAAATTTGATCTTTTAAATTTAAAATGAATGCCTCTGATATTTTGATTTAGTTAGAACATATATCTATGTTAGTAATATCTAAACTTGTAAAGTTTCATTGATTTGTGATATAAATTTATAATCATCAATTGATAGTAGTAAATCTTGAATTTCAAATTGATCCTTGCCACACTTGTTTTTCTTAATGATTATGCTTGACCTTGGAATTAGCAATTAAAATGATAATTTGTTTTCATTATCACTTCCAACATTTTTCAAACAAACAACAATGTTAATGTCCTTTATTTAATTAGTCCATTTTCATTTTAATAACATGAGGCAAGAGGTTGAACTTCCCATATTAGGAAACCTTCTTTATTTATATTTATTCAAATATATTTGTAAAATAAAAACAAAACAAAGAAAAACAAAACAGAAAAAACATCCCACACAATCCAATTTGATTGTCTTTATATAAGTTTAAAAAAATGCCTTTAATTTAGAATTTAAATTTATTTTAACATGTTTTTGAATTCGTTATACACTATTTTTCATGTCTCCTTATAAGTTTAAAAAAATACCTTCAATTTGGAATTTAAATTTATCTTATCACACTTTAGAATTCCTTATACATTATTTTTCACTAAAATTTGACTTGGATTGAAAATATTGATTGGATTTATCTCTTAGTCTTCACATTAATTTTTTGTTTCTTGACATAAACTTCTCACGTTTTTGTTGATTTAAATAAATAGATTAATTTTATAACCCTTTAGTTCAACCTTGGAATATAGTTTTGATAATAATATTTTTTCTTTGTAAGGATATAATGTAAATTTTATTTTTTAAGAGAAAATATCCTCTCACTTTAATATTTCACCTTGTACATAATACTTTTACATTTTGCCAATATTTTGATTGTTTTTCAATTTTCATCTACAAATTTTTACATTATTCAAGTCACCAACATTTTCACCTTATTCACTTTTATTGGCATCTTATATATTTATATTAACATGGTGAGTTAACACAATGTATCAAGCTAGTATTATCATCCATGTAAAAATAGACTATTATTTCCTCTTTCCTCCAATCAAAAATCCTCCACATGGAGAGAGATTTACATTTATTTTTTTATTCATCCATTATGGGATCTTTTGATGGATAGCAGAATAATTTGATGCATCTAATACTTCTTCACATGTATTTTAAAGACATTGGAAATATATGTGTCATTGTTGTAAAATACAAAGTAGAAACATAGAGTAATTTTCAACCCTCTCACAAGAACTCAAAATGTAATCAAAATCATTTACTCATTTAGAATGTGTTATTAGAGCAAAGAACTCAGATTAGAAAACAATTCCCTCAAAGCACTTGAAATTCCTATGCTATTACACATCAATACCACTCATAGCAACCAAAAAAGCCTTGCTAACTCATACAATAGGAAGTCATGGATTCTCTCCAAATCATATTGTAGGTGAAGTCCTCTCCAATCTCAAAGTAGCCAAAATCAAAAAACCCCAAGAGGCAGAGGAAAAAAGCCTAAAATCAGAAGAAGTCACTTTTCTTCCTTGTTCTTGTAGTTGATCCTCAGGTTAATGAAATCTTCACATTATAACAGAAACAAGTCACTTCGTATACTATCAAACTCTTTTCCTTCTTGAACATAATTGATTTGCTTCCTCTTAGTATGTAGAAAAACCAAAATTTGTAACCTACCTCCCAATTTGCAACGAATCTAGTTGAAGTTCTCCTGTAAAAACACAAATAAATGACTATCGATTATGGATTTGTCAGCAACTCCAATCACAAGGACTATTAGCACATGATCCTCATAGTGTCAACAACTCAAAAGTAGTCATTTCTTCAATAAAATGTATCTATAGTAGCAGCAACCATTTCCTGGTTGTATCAACAACTAACATAATATGTGTATCAACAACGCAAAATACATTGGAGTAAGAACACTTATTATAAACTCAACATAAACTTGTTTTTCGTTGATGAGGATTGTCTTAGGCCAAGCATGCTCCTGCATCAGACACCCTTGGTAAGAAAATATGAGATACCATCTCATGTGTTATTTCCTTTAGAAATTGAATTCCCTCTTAGTTGTGCTACCTCTTGTTCAGTAACCCATGATGCATCTTCAGATCCCATTTTTTTTCATTTGACTAAATACCCTAGGTATTCCCTTATGTAGGTCTTCCTTTTAATCCTTATGGCTATAATTTATTCCACTTCTTCAATGGGTTTAACTGGAAAGTTACTTCCAGTAAGTGGGCACACCCATTTCATCACTTCCTTCTCCTTCAGGGAAGGCATATAGCTCAATCACATTGAATGTAAGAGAGATATCCAAGCCCCTGTTCAACTCCAACTTGTAGGCATTTTCATATTAGTTTTGAAATTTTTTGCATGGGCCTATTCTCTTATATTTTAACTTAATGTAGGTACCCTTGGGAAATATCTCTTTCCATAGATGCACCATTACTATCTCTCCCTCTACAAAGACCTTTGTTATTCTCTTAAAACATGCATTTCCATTTTACCTATCATTACTCTGTTGGAATATTTTCTTCACCTATTTGTGTATCAGCTACATTTTATTTGCAAAATCACTTCCATCAACACTCTTCCTTTCCTCTAAATATGGAAAGTGTATCTATTCTAAAACACCTTTCAATGACCACGCATAAATAATCTAGACTGGACTTTTACTAGTTGATCTATTCATTGAATCATTGTATGTGAAACTTTCCTATGGGAGCACCATATTCCAATGGTTTGGATTTTTTCCACTCAAGCTTCTCATCAATTTTTCAAAACTTATGTTCACTACTTTAGTCTATCCATCTATTTGTGGATGAGAGGTTAAACTATATAACAAATTAGATATTGTCTTCTTCCACAGTGTCCTCCTAAAGTGACCCAAAGATCTTGTATCGCTATCTAAGGTAATGGTCCTTGGAAACTGATGAAGTCTCACTACTTATTTGAAGAATAAAAAAACCACTCCTGTAGCATCACTTGTGAACATTGAGAAATCTTTCAGAAATGCTCACATTTGAAATATTTTGTCCTCTTGCAAGTTATTAAATACGTCATCCTTGAAAACTTATCTAAAACATCCATCATTGGACTATTCTTCCTTTGTGTCCTTGGAAACCCCAAGACAAGGTACATTCTCACATCTTCCTAAGGCTTTTCTATTTTTTCCAATGGAGTATAGAACCCTATATTTTTCCTTTTTCGTTTGCTACTTGGTAAGATCTACAAAATTAAAAAAAGTTTCCAACATCCTTGTCGATGCTAGGATGAAAATACCTCCGGTTTACCAGTATTGCAGTCTTATCCATGCCAAAATATCCATCTAAGTCTCCATGTTTTAGCTCCTTAATAAGATTCAACCTCATTGACCATTTAGGAATGAAAAATTGTTGATTTTTAAATAAAAACCCTTCTTTGATATAGTAATCCAACAACATGGTTCCAACTACACTCGAAGCTTCTTTACAAGATTTCCAAGCTTCTCTAAAATTTACATATTATGCATACAACTCCTTCATGCTTTCCAAACTCTCCAGTTCTACTAGCAAAGTTATGTTGAGTAACAACACTCTCCTACTCAAAGAATCATGCAACTTTATTTTACCTTCGACACTTATGCTTCAGAATAAACGTCTAACTTTGCATGAATTCAACACATTTAGAGTGCCTTTGATCCAACTTACCTTCACTATTGATATATTGTAATTCCTTGTGATAAGTAAGTAAGACGAATTCCTTAGGAAACAAATAGTGTCTCCACTTCTTCAAAGCATGCATAATAGCATAAAATTCCTGATCATAAATGCAATACTTCTTCGTAGATTCTTTCAAATTCTCACTAAATAATATTATCGGTATGCCTTCTTGACTCAAAACTACTCAAATTGTTATCCCACTTGCATCATAGTCAAATTAAAATACTTTCTATGTCACCTTCCTTTTTATATCTGCAAATGGTTTTAGTGCTACTACTATCCATTTAAAATTCCTCTTTTCCATGCACTTAGTAAGAGGTGCACAAATATGACTAAAATTTGTAATGAATTTTTGGTAGAAGCTTGCCAATCCATGGAAGCTCCTCACCTCGAAAATATAGTGAGGTTTTGACCAACCCAAGATAGGCTTCGCCTTTTTAGAATCTATCTTCAAACCCTCCCCAGAGATTACAAAGCCCAAGTACACCAACTAATTCTAAATGAATGTACATTTCTTCAAGTTGAACAACAACTTCTCTTCCTCCAACACTTACAACACTTTCCTTACATCTTCCAAGTGCTCCTATTTTCTTTTGTTGAAAATGAAATTTAATCCAATTATACTACAACCAATTTCCCCAACAATGGTTTCAAGACCTCATTCATGAACCCCATGAATGTGATAAGGGAATTAATAAACCCAAATGGTATAACTAAACATTCAAATAATCCATACTTTGTCTTAAAAGCAGTCTTCCACTCATCATCTTCCCTTTTCTGTATTTTATGATAACAATTATTCATGTCTATCTTTGTTAAAATATGCATCCCCACTCAAACAATGCATAATATCCTCCATCCTTAGCAAGGGAAATCAGTACTTGATGATTATCATAATGGTGGCTCAAGAATCAATGCACATTCTCCACTCACTTATCTTCTTTGGAGTCAATATGACTGGTACATCACATGGACACTTGTCACAATTGATACTTGTGTCATAAAGTGTATCTTAAGTGTCTTACCTGGAAGCAAGTGCCTTTTTGTTGTCATTTTAATGGATGTATGTTGAATTTTGCTGTTAATTGTTCCATTGTCACGTGTTTGATCATTTATGAGTGTGTGATCATGTTTAAGTCTTGACTCATGTTCTAATCTTACGTTTCTATCTTACTAATCCAGCTCTTAGTCAATCTTTGAAGTGATATTTTCTTCATAACTTGTCCGAAAAAGTACCCATTGTCTTGCTTTCTTGAACTCTGCATTGTGTATTCATTAGCCCTAGTCATCCATCCTTGCCTCATGTAACTACGTACTACATAGTCACTCGCTCTGAGAACTGTAAATTTCATAATCTTAGTTTCCATTCCTTGCCTCTTGCACTTTCTCAATGCATAATTTTTTCCCATTCATGACTCCATTACACAATGCATATGATTAGTTAAAAATCATGCCCTACCTCAGTCCTTGACATGCTCAACTGTGTAATCAACTATCTTATTCCTTCCAGAAATACACACTATGCAATCATAGTGATACAACCTTCCTCACTACATCACTAACTCCCTCAACTGTGCAATGTTTCCTCTGTGATCCTCAGTCACTATGCACTATGTAGTCCTAGGACCTAAACCCTCATCTCTATCTCATGTTTCAACGAACTTTTTAATCCTTGTTCCTCCTTCTCTGGCTTACACACTATTCTGGTTCAATCAGTATGTTGCATGAAGAATAAGTTAGATTAGGATATTTTGGAATTGATGTCATATTATCATGAGTGAATTCCATTTGTAGGCACTAGTATCTTGACTTGAAAGGATGATGTACAAGGAGTATTCCAAGGAAATCATGAAATCAAATACTTGTAGAGCTGAAACACAAAAGATCATCAAGTGAAGATAAAAAGGGACACAAGCTCACAACATTAGAATGAAGGTGAATATCACATTGAAGACTCGCTATCAATCAAGCCCTTGGAGGATGAAGATGGAGTACATGGAAGACCCACCATGAAAATGCAAAGATGGCATAAAATATAAAATATTTACCTTGACACATCACAATGAAGTTCCACGTCATCACTGCAAAGTCATGTCCTTTCCAAGTGCCACGATAAAAATCGTCTGTGTCTTTGTATCTTGCCACATCATTTTTGGAAATTTAATATTGTATTTTGTAAAAATAGAAAATGTAAAATGTGTGGAAGCCCAAGGGTCACACATGGAATGTGAAAAGTCATGCAGAAGTTGAAAGGTATCATAAGAATTTGAAAAGTCAAAGGGAAGCTCAACAATCATGAAGGAAGGTCAAGAGTCACAAGTGAGGTGGATAGTCATCTAACTTGTTATATGTACACCCTCATATCTCAAGGAAAAGAATTTTCACCTTGGCTTCTCAAACTAGACATAGTAGAGAAGATTAGACTTTCGAGAACAAACCAGTGGCTTAATGTTCCACTATTGGAACAAGATATTTGTCACTGTAATTGTGTATCTTGGAAATTTTAGTAGTTTGAAAGTATTTGAGCCGACACACTTTCATACATATGTCATGAATGATTCTAAGACTATTCTTTCATTTTTTTCTCTATGTGTTTATGTTTCTACATGCTAATGAAAATGAACTATTTTGTTTACTTTAGTATGTATCTTTTAATTGTGTGTATGTTGTTGTTTTCATGATTATAGATTCTTTGTGAACTATTTTGCAAGATAACTTAAGACTTTTTCAGATTTATGGATGTGTTTTTATGAGGATAATACTATTACTCTTCCTTTAAAGACTCACTTCCTCTTCCCTTTTCATGAAAAAATAATTATACACATTGCAATTGAATACAACATGGGGATAACACTTGTTTATCTCAGAACTACATACATTTCTCTTGTTTTGTTATTGCAAACAAGGAAAATCATTAATATTATGGGATGTTGGCCTATATCAAAAATGGGGCTACTATTACAAACAGTGTGAGGTCTAATTGGTACTTCATATCAAGGATACCCCCTGACCATTGACGTCATCCAAAATTGTCAATAATTCTGGTGCAAGAAGGAGGGAAACCCTTTTATGGCTCACAATTCACCACATATGCATAAATATCCTTCGGTGCAAGGTAGTAATTTTCCAATTGCAACTCCAAATCATATATATGAGAAAGGAGAGTCCCCTCACCAAGGCATAGAGCATGCATATGAATTTTCTTATGATTATTTCTATGAAATTTTACCTATTACTCATCAGTTTTCTAGAGCTCTTGGATAAATTCCTGTAAGATATTTTCTTCCTCATAAGACATCAAAGAAGGATACAACCTGTTGTGGTATCTTAGTTTCTTGAGTGGCAGAATTTGTCACTGCTGCCCTTGAGGACATGGTCTTTTTTCTTGGGGATTCCACTCATCAAGGAAACCTTCCACTACCTATTGAGGAGAATGTGGAAGGAGATGGGGAAGATTTTCATTTGTATGATGAAGAGTAGTGGAAATATTACAAACAATTGGATACCAATGAGAAGTTGAACCGTGAAGGAGAAGAGTCCTGATAATCAGAAGGTGAAGAGGAGGAGGATAATGAATAAATGGTCAATTACCAATTGGATTGAATTTCCAAATGGCCTCTTACTCTTCCAAGAGATCTACATCACTTGCCAAAACACCTAGAAAAGCTACTTACAAAGTACAATAATGATAAGAAAGTGAAAGCCGAAGATCACATTGAGGAATTGTACTTGCATCTGCAAATGTTAGAGGTACACATTGATGATGTTTCTTGTAGATTATTTCCATATACTCTACAAGGTATAACGTCAGCTTGATCCATATCCTTCTGCCTAATTCAAATTCAATCCATAATTGGGGGGACTTTAAATAGTTACTCTTAGAAACATTATCTGATGACAAAATTGTAGCCATGTTACTTAAAGAACTTAGAAACATTAAGATGAGGGTTAA
Source organism: Pinus taeda (assembly GCA_000404065.3). NCBI lineage: Eukaryota > Viridiplantae > Streptophyta > Pinopsida > Pinales > Pinaceae > Pinus > Pinus taeda. The sequence goes on along the minus strand of APFE030497250.1, from coordinate 95,209 downwards.
GGAAAAGGTTAAATACTTTAATCAAAGATTTACATGTATTTTGAACAATTCCCCCACTAATGTGCAACCACATGATTCAATTGCTAAATATTATTATATTATTTTCATTCCTACTAACATTTCCATTTTTGTGAAGTGTGTTGTAAAGGAAACTTTGGATATTAATTTTGTAAAAGGAATTTTCTTTGAAAAGGACATAAGGTCTATTTGGCTTATTGTTGATCAAGAATATTCTAAGGACTCTAAACACACTAGTAAAAAGTCCCAAGCCTCTTCTAAAAATAAAGAGAAAGATCCTTTTGATGTGGATAGCTTGACTAAATCCTTGAAGTTGTTAACCAATGGTGAATCTGAATTAAAAGGAAGTCAAGTGAGACTTCTACTAATAACAAGTATTTTAACGTATATTCTAAGAAGAATATCAATCAACCTATGAAGGCTGCATAGAGTTATAATGTTATATTTAATGTTTAGAAATTTGGCATGGATAATTTTTGTACTTTCCATCAAAAAGCACATTTAGAGAAGGCATGCTTTCTATGAAAACATAACATGAATGTTGTGGTTTTCAATGTTAAGGAAAGTTTATATGCTAAAGAGAATTTTGAGTAGACTCAAGAGACTAAAGAACCAACCTTGATTAAGGAAAACCTGAGTGTTGGTGATTTAGTTTTCGCTTTTGATCTTATCTTAAATAATGATTGAAGTGGTGCTTGTGAGCCCACAGTGAGTGATTCTCCATCTCAACAACCTACTAAGAAATATAACTTGAGAAACAAGGGACTAGTGCCTAAGCAAGATGTGAGGAAGAAAGTATTGATAAAGATCTTACCTCTTATAAATCCTACTTAGAACACTCAAAACAAATACGGATGTACACAGTCTTAAAGGAATTATTTCGGAAACAATAAGAAAAAGTATATCACTCCTGAGTCATTGAACAAAGTTACACCACCTACCACTTCACCACACCATTCCCAAGCTGAATATATATATTATAATGTTCTTGAAGATATGAAGTAATATCATGAAAATATTTCCATATTTGATGTAGCAAGGTTAGCATGGAAACATGAGTTGATCATCCACGCACTTGCATCTTTGTCTCCATTAGGTAGAAATAGCTATCACTTTCCAAGCCTCATATCGTAAATCTCCCAAAATTCTAGAATCAATTGTCAATGCACCTAATGTAAATTTAGATTAACTTTCCCCTCTTTTCTTTTAAATTTTGAGATTTAAATTATAATGTGAATGATTCCTCATTGATTCTAGTGCCTCTCTAAGTGTCATGTCTTTACCTGTGGCCACCAAAATAAATGCTAAGTGAAAAATTACTGATGTCAGAATCGTACAGTTGGATATTGGATATATCTCTAGTTGAGGCAATTGGTGAGCTTTACAATTTTACAATTCGTTTATCATATGATCATAAAGTTCACCAATGTATTCATATTCTCATTATGGACATTCTAGAAGCTTATGGCTTATTGTTAGGTAGAGATTGGTCCACGAAGTTGGAAGGATACTTTGTTACTGACAAGTCACATCTGTGGCTTCCTTATAAGGGAAAGAATAATCAGATCCAAGTCAAGAGTGAACCTTTCATGAAACATATAGTCACAATGATTGTATTTCCAAACAAGCATATTAGTTATGCATAAGTGATTTTTGGAAACTCTTTCTTAGAAGTTGATCATGGATGCCATTTTTCACATTCATCCTATGTACCACTAGATACATAGTTGGAACTCCTTCATTGCAATCCAACTAGTGTAAATGACTTTTGTAAAATAGATGTCAATAATACTAGTGTAGGAAATAACCCTATTGCTGCTAACATTTGGACTTAATGTTTTGATGGTTTGAAAACAAAGAAGGGCTCTTGAGTTGGCATATTTTAATAGACCCATGAAAGAACACATTAGGGGAACTTTGAGGTCTAAAATGGACGTCCTAAGAAACATGTACAACCAAAATAAACTTTATAAGAACCGAAAGGATTCAAGATGATGATGTCAACCATGGGGTATTTTCACCATTTTCAGAGTAAAAAGTAAAAAAATAATAAAATAATAAAATAATAAAACTGCTTTTTCAACTCATATTTTTAACTTATCTCCCTAGGAGTGTACTCAAATTTCAAGCGAAAACACTCATTGGATGCAAACTCTGAATCCTCATCCAAGGAGTACCCATCTTGCACACTTTCGATGGACCCTGCTACACGAAAAATGAGAAATCCATAAAAAAAATGTGATTGCAATCATGTTTTTCATGTATTTCTCATTTTTCATGTAGCATGGGTCCATCAAAATTATGCAACATGGGTACTACTCGGATGAGGATTCAGGGTTTGCATCCAATGGGTGTTGTCGCTCAAAATTCGAGTAAACTTGTAGGGAGATAAGTTGAAAATATGAGTTGAAAAAAAATATTTTTCTTTTTCCCTCTAAAATTTGATAACGTGATCTAATTGTATTTTATTATTTCCACTATTATTTTATAATTTCCTTAGGAGGTTCATTTTAGACCTCAAAATTCCACTATTGAGTATCTAATTGTTGGGTAGTGGAGGGCCCACGTAAGGGTTATTGGGCTCAAAGCGCACAATTTTGGGGTAAAAGGATGGTAAAGACTCCATGAAGTGCATGGAGCACGAATGGCAACGAGTCAAGTCAAAGGGTTATCCATCCAAGAATAATGTAAAATAATAGGAAGTGAGTCAGGCTGCCCATGGTCCACGGACCATGGGAATGTTTAAATAGAGCAAGGCTTTGTGGCTAGAAGATAGTTTAGAGGTTAAGTGCTGGTTTTGTATCTTGATGTTTATGGGTTTGTGAAGGTAATATTCTCTATGTCTATAAGTCTAAGTCAAAGTTGTTGGTAGATAGATAGAGGCTTTGCAGCAATGTGCACAAAGGCCTAGTAGAGTCCACAGCTGTGTGTGTGGGCCCCTATAGCTGAGTTTCTAGGGCAGATCTGGTTGTAGTGACGAAAGATATTAATAAAGCTAAGCTGGTTTCTGAAATATCACAAATCTATTAGATTTTGGTTTATGCATCTGTTATATCTCTTTATAATTGTGTGCATTGGGTTTCATTATTAAATGTTTGCCTAAAGACTATAACAAGAAGATTAGATCTATAATAATTTCCTTAATAAGAAAGTACACCTACTTTCTGATAGTAGTACAGAAGCTGTACGAGGCCACAGAAAGGTTCGTAACCCCCTCCAGAGCACATCAAAACATCCAAAGGGTGTGGAAACCTAGTTCCAACACCCTCCCCTACTACGTCAGGTAAGACCTCAGTTTGCACTCTACATGCTGTTGCCGAAAGGGCTGGTAGCTATAGGATTTGCTTGGCTAATAACTCTTCTGAACCTAGGTTAGGGCCCAATAAGCCAACAAATGGTTCCGTTGCGAGGAACGGGATCTACCTAAGGGATGTCTGATGTTGGAATGCTGGAACCCTACAAAGAAAGAGCTTGAAGACTGGTTGGATTGGATAATAAGAGGGTTTATCACTCAATTTGTGATAGACACAACTGTGAGTTACAACAAAGCGGAAAGGCGATTTCTCCAAGGACCATGGGGTAAGTACATAAAATCATTGAATAATTGAATTAAAATTTTGTTATGTGAAAAATGGGTTATGTGCATCCATTAATGTTTGGGGTAACAAGGAGAGGAAGAGGTTATCGCAGGATTGAAGGATTAAAAAATAGTCCCATGATTTTACTTTCGCGGGAGAGTGAGAAGGAGCTCGTAGGGTTCTTCCTGACAAGCACACTCTGACTGATAAATCAGTGCATTCCACTGATACCACCACCATCCACGCCACCACCTGCTTCACCCCCATCAAACCCATCTTCACTTACCTCACCATTGCCACCACCAAGGGTTGGGATGGCAGGTGCGATCAAGTTACTGTTACATAGAGGCATAGGAAATGAGGAACCATATCTGTTATAGTTCATGGTAAAGGTTGTATGGGAACCCCGAGTAACACATGAAAACATCAAGAAGGCTTCTCTGGTTAGCCTGCTATAGGACCGTGCATTGATGTGGTATATAAATTACTCGAGTGATCACCTGAATGCGGTAATAACAACCATACAGGATGCATTGAATAAAGAATTTAGCCAGCCTAAATCAGAAATGTAGTCAATCATCGGGTTCAAGGAAATCGCAATGCTACCTGGTGAAACCCAATGGGATCTAGATAAGAGATTGAAGAATACAATCTGCGAGGCTAACATGACACTGAAAAATGCGCATCACTGTGCGTCGTTTGTGGCGTCTTTGACACCACATCTGAGGATGGCACTATCACAACAAAATATCTCAACCCAAGCTGAAGCATTAGAGACAGCAACGAGGTTGCATGAAACTCGAATTTAGGATCGAGGGTTGGGAGTTCAACAAATCCACATGCAAATACAAAACCTATGCTTAGAAATGCAAAGTTTGAAACAAGATAGCGCACCTTGGTTAGAAGTGCATGTAGAGGTATGGTGCATAAAATGTAAAGGCTAGGGCCATGATAAAGATCACTGTTCAATATTTGCAAACTATCTGGTAGGAGGGGGACAAATGCCACTGCGACCAGAGGCATAGGTAGGGCCGAGCACACCGCCCTTTCTCCAGTGTGCAATCTGCCATGTGGGAGGAAAGCACAACACAAATAACTGCTATCTATTACTAAAATTGATACAGCCCCCTCAGCAGCTATTTTGCAATTTTTGTAGATTGATGGGCCATGAAGAATGCAATTGGCAAAGTTATGAGTTACTGATGGAACAGACACCTACTTATAAGATGGAGACTAAGGTATGAGGTCAGAATCCAATTGCAGTGATAGTGAGGGGCGAATTTCAGGGACGAGGAGTAATGGGACCTAGACGAGGCCGAAGACAATTAATCTGCTACAATTGTGGAGGACCTGGGCACTACGCACGGGATTGGACAAACTCGACTAGAACGTACTATCTATACTATTACTAGTTCAATCATGAAGCAGTATATTGCCCCATACTAATTGCATAAATTCAGGAAAAAGGGGTGCTTCTGGGTACTTCCACTTAGAACATCCAGATGATGAAGGTGGAACTGTGTGAGGAGGATCCTAACGCAAACATGATGCTTAGAAGTGGTACAACTATAGGAGAATATAAGGGGAAGCAACCTGAGGAGGATGCATGGGTTCCCAAGTCCCCTACAAAGAAACCTGACTTTGATCTGGAGCATGCGAAGGAAACATATGCGGAAGCTAAGAAGGGCTTCACGGAGACTTCTACTTCAGGTAGAAAGGATCAAGCTGAGCCGGACATGGATACTTCCATGCTAACTACCTTTTTAGAAACATGCACGAAGCTACAATGAGACACTAAGGTAGTGAAGGGATTGGAAGAGCTCATAACTAGGTGCACAAGGTTAGACAAAACACACATGGTCTGGAAACTAGGCAAGCATGTTTTGCACATTGGGCGGGAAATGCGGTTGACTGCCCAGATTGGGGATTATGAGATGGATCAGGTTGTTCTGGATTTGGGGATTGGTGCAAATGTCCTACCTAAACAGACGTGGGGGTACATGGGTAGGCCTGCACTACAATGGTCTCATATCTAATTGTGGATGGCGAACTAATGAAAGATCCTGCCTATGGGGAGACTACAAGGAGTCACAGTGGATATTGAAGGTGCAAGCACACAGACCGATTTTTAGGTAATAGAAATTGTGGATGATAGTAATCCTTACCCGGCATTATTAGGGATAAACTGGGCCATAGACATGAATGAGGTCATTAACCTGAAAAAGCAAAAAATGATATTCGAGAAAAAGTCTCTCCATGTAGTGGTCCCACTAGATCTAGCTAAAGGGTCATGCTACACTGAGCTTATGTGCGATGAGGACAGTGAAGAGGAATTAGACTACATCTACTAGATCGCAGCACTAGAACAGGATCATGTGAACCCAACAGTAGATGGGAGAATCTCATGGGAACGTGACAGTTCCTGCACATCGAACTCTATGAAGAGATCGAGCGATGTCAGAACTGATTACATAAGGTCACAACGCTAAATTGTAATAGGATGGTTAGATCATTACTTTGCATAACAATAGAAGCAAGGGAGTTACTCACAGACACAACACACATAGAGGAATTGGTAGACCACTCTGAAATGACAATTCTATAGCAGAAGTAGCTAGGTGCGAATCTCGGGCTGATGCGCGAATCAACGGCACAAGGGTGGAGGACATGCCAACAGAGTGGGAGAACGTGGTGCAGACATAGAAGGTAGGTGCACGTACGTGTTGGAGGACAAAGCGGAGGAAGCGTCCTTCGGTGGTGTAATATACAGATGTATAGGGTGCACATGCCAAACCAGCTAAGAATCAAGAATCTGAAGATGCTGTAGCGAGGTATTCTACCAACTGATCGTGACAAAGCCAATACAAAAACCATGGGAGGGATAAGACTAACGTTCATCTGATACGACCACCCAAGAATAATATGTGGATACCAGGGGTTCAATGGGCCTCTAAAGTTGACAGGAAAAGGAGAGGGATGAAGATAATGGACGTAACTCCCCAGACCACAAAACCTGTAGTTCACGAGAACCTAGGCAAAGAAATTTGGTGATTGTAGGAGGCTATTCAGTGTAGCACTAGCAAGATTCATGCAATCGAATAACATGCATGAATGAGGAGGAACAACATGATGTTGGAGGAAGATATCAGTAAAATAAAAGCTGATGTCGCACAAGCGGGCAACACAAATATGCAAATAAGGGAACCAGGCCTGGCAAGGTCTAGCTTGGCACTAGAACAAGCAGCGACCCTGCTATCATGGCTGTGACAAGACCAACGAAGAAGTGTACCATCTACAACAACGCCTGATGGTATAACAGAGACCAAGGCACACGAATGGTGCCTGCAGCCCGGGCTAGCAGGGACGGGGAAATCTCACACCTGGGGTGTGACCACCTGAATAGTTGTGGAATGCACAGTCTCAACACCCCAAACAACTGAAAGGAGGCATGAGACTATAAAGAATTATGTAGGAGGCTTGCATGGAAAAAAGATTCCATGCAACGCCAATCAATCCGCAAAATTGCGGTTGCACCAAAAGTGTTGCGCTGCTGCGTGGAAAGGTTTGGAGGTCACCATTGAAATTGTTATGCCCCTACACCAGTAGGTGTCATATATCATGATTGACTTGATGAGATATGTAGTATGTTCATACCTTTACTTGTTACAAATATTTTCCATATTTGTAAAAAATCAAAAAAATTTAAAAATGTAAAGAGGGTATACCCTAAAAGAAAAATCAAAGGATAAAAAGAATAAAGAGATGGTAAAAAAATGAAAGAAAATGAACCCCAACAAACAAAAAGACTAGGAAAGTGTGCAAGTCTAAATGCCACTGCTTTTTACTTTTGTGTAATAAGCAATTGTGTGCAGTTTGTCACCTATGCCACAATTTATGAATAGTCAAATAGTTTAAGCTTAGCTAGTTCATTTTCAATTTCATCTTGTAGAAATAGAGAATAAATATCTGACCAAACATTGTAATCTTGGCAGATCAGTAGATAGGTAGAGTGAAAAATGAGATCAACAGTTTAATCTGAGCCTTTGGATGTAATAAGTGTAGACTTAGATAGACATTTCCATGTAAAAGAAAAAAAAAAGGTTTGAGAAGGGTTCGCCAGTGTAAGTGCACCCTAATAAAGAAGTAAAAATGCTAGGTTAAAGTAGTTAGGGTAGGTAGATGATGGTTGCAGAATAACATGTGATGAATGATAAGTGTAAATATGTGAATCTTTTACTTTCATCACAAGGCAAATGGAATTTAGCACGTGAAAGACATATCAAGAAAGCAGAGTTAAAATAATTAATTTTCCTACTCATTTTTCCTAAATCTTCACTAATTTCCCCTAAGTACCAAGGTATTTATCAAATTAGAGGGGCTCAGACGATTTCTCTGACTTCTAGAGGGACCAGACCCTCGACCCAATAATTTATAAAGCCTAAGTACTTGAAATCATTTATTAAATCATCATACCCATTCATAAATCATTTATTCCTTTGATAAGTTTTTCCAAAGTAAACTTCTACTTAGGAAAATTACAATGTTTTCCATAAAAACCCTTTTCCACTTTAAAGCCTAAGTTTGAATACACACATCAAATGTTTTTATAGTTAGCGCTTTTTTGTTCATTATCTCATATTAACTACTAACTTGTATTAATTTATAAATCCCTTATAAAATCTACCCATTCCATATTATGGTAACTATGTTAAAAATATGAAAGTAATAACATCCCTCCCCTTTGGTTAAAATATAACCATAATCCGCTGTAAATAAGAAATTAATTAGTTAATCTGTAACTAATTAACAGCCCTGATCCCCACCACATTTAAAAAGGGATTAATTAACCCTCATGATTAATTAACAGCCTTCCCAACCAATCATGTCACCCCTGATATGATTAAATAATTCTTAAATATATCGAGCCATCTACATAAACCTCTATCACTTCATAACCCCGACAATCATTTGATTGAGTCCCCGAGATCCAACGGCTATTATACATATCCCACGACCCTTTGTGACTGCACGTTAGCGCATGATCACAAAGTGGTTTCATGTACAGTACCCTTGCCACGCGTCAATTGTTTTATGGAATCGCTGGCTCAAGCCCAAATACCACCCTTCCTCCATAAGTGGTGTGATATAAACCGCTTACCGCCTCCCCACTAAATGACAAAAAATCATGTCATTTGCCACTGACGTTACCCGTCCAAATCCCAAAACCCGCCAACCCTTAACTTTGTACATAAAACAAAACAACTCATTTTCCTTGTTTCATCCTGTGAAATTGTATGCCCATGCAAACAATACGTCGAGGTCAACCATCTTGAAGCGTGTTGCTGCCAACTTGCTCCAAAATTTGCAGTCAAAGCCACCCAGAATCATTCAGTCACACCGAGTACCTGTATTCCATCGCCCGTCCCCTAAAAAGCAGGTATTTAACAAATCGTTGATGACAAACCCTACAAGTACTTGTTTTCCACGAAAAAATAACTAAAAAGGCCAAAATTCACCATAATTCAGTTATTACTTTTGTCATTCAAAAGTCATCTAGACTCTTTGTTTTGCCCATTTTTGTAAAGAAAATCTCAGTTTCCTTTCTGAATCCACAAGAACCATAAATGGAAACCCTGGTGACTTTGAATGTTGCACCCATTAACACTCCTCATCACAATTTAGACTATCTGTCTCTGGGAAATAAGGACTTCCAAATTGAAGACTTAACCACTGATAAAATCCACCTCAAAGTCTTTTGCCAATGTAGAGATAACTACTTAAATGGCTATGATGCCATAGGACTGTGGGAATCCAATCTCCCAATGTAATTTCTCTCCTCTGTTCATGTTTTCTCTAACATAATCCATCAATGCCGTGCAAACTATGAGCTCATTTGCAGAGCAGTCATGTCTTCCATCCAAACAGTCCTTTTCACAATAACTGCTAAATCAATCAATGAGATGTTGCAATTTCACCCTACTGAGGCCCTCACCCCCATTTCCATTGGACATTTACTTGAGAAATCAACCAAAATGTCCCAATCTGAACTTGATCACCTCCGCGAGACCTTTGTATTAAAACAATATCAAACTAAGGATCCACCTCCTTATATGAAAATTTTCTTCACAGATATGGGTAAAATCATAGTCGATACGGTATCTGTAGTAATGTGATTCAACACTAGTGAGTATGTAAATGAACTGACTCTAGTTTTGTTGTCTATCTTTACTCCTAGATATCCCCCTACTGTCAAGTATGATTACGCCTCATTCATTGCTGACAAAATTCATGACCAATTCATGAGACTGGAAAATGAAAGGGTCTTCAAGTTTTCTACCTCTATATATCACCTCATCCTCTACTATCAATTAGACAAATTCCCATTTTCTGTCATGAAACTTGATAGTAAGGGTAATCCAAGGTCTGTCATCTTTTGGACTTCCATCTTGCATAAATCTTTTGCTAACCCTTATTCTTATAATGAGTTCATTGATAAGTTTGTCCTCCCAATGACCACCTTGGTGACAGGGATTTCACCTCCCAGAATCAGTGATGACATTAAGAGGATCCTTCAGCTCTCGAAACAATACAGAGTGGGTGACTGGTATTTATATCAGAACCATACAGAAATTAGAGTATATGGATGTGAGTTTTCCCTATTCAAGCTACCCAGATATGTTCCAATGAGACTATTTGCATCGGAATATTATAGAAAGATGATAAACTCAGATTTGGTTCATTTTACTAAAGCCAAAAAGATAGCACAACTCAGAATCAAAAATCACTTAGACCCTTTCATCTACAACACTAGGGAAGCATGGAAAGAAGGAGAGCAAATTCTAGAAGATCATCTGAAATTACACAAACGTTTTAGTTGGATTCCATATGACCCTCACAGCTTCATCTGTGATAGAAGGATGAGAAATAGAGTATCACCATTCTTACATCACAAAATTACAGAGATTGAACAATTTGCTAATATGGATGAATGGAGGGAAGGAACCCTAGTAGAAACTGATAATGAGGAGGTCAACATAGAAAATGTAACGAAGGATTTTGAAAAGACTCTTGACCTAGATTCTTTTGGACAGGAGCAATTTGAAACCTCTCAAAGGTCAGCATTATGGATCAGTGTCTCTACAATTGAAACCTCTCAAAAGCACTCACAGGAGACCAATACACCACTTGCAGGGACATCCCAAGGAAAAGAACCAGAGGCTAGCACCCAAGCAATAAAGCAATCAATGATGTCTAAACAACTTGAAATTCTTAAGAGCAGGCTCAAACACAGGCTCACCCAACTCAAGTTAATGTAGAACAGACCCCAATTTTGCAGACTCCTCTGAATGAGGATAAGAACAAGAAGAGAGACAGGGAAGTAGCTACCCCTGCCAGTGGTCCATGAGACCAGCCTTGTGCTAAAAGGCATAGGCTAAATCCTCATTCAGAAGATGAATTTTTTGAGGAAACTACAGAGAGCCAAAGAAAAGAAGGTGTAGATAGTGATCATAACTTCCCGTAGGTGGGACACCTTATAGTTCATAGAGACAGGAGCTAGAGAGACAACAAAGTGTTGAAGTGTCATCCTTTAGGCCTACAGGAAATGAAAACCTAGATATTAAAAAGAAATTCAAGGAAATAAAAGTTAAGAATGAGCCATTAAGAATCTAGGTCTACAATCGGTATTTAAAAATGGCTCCCACAAATCAAAATAGGTTGATGTCAGCCTATGACATCAAGGAGGGAAAAATGCAAATGAGATTCTTCAAGCGCCAAGTACAAAAACCTCAGACAATTGCAAATTACCTTCAAACCAATTTTGAGGTCATGGCGAAGAAAATTCATCCCCTGGATCAGATTGAGTTACACAAACAGACAAGGGAAATGGTATATTCAACATTGACTGGTAAAGTCATGATGGCTCAAAGATTATAAAATTCTTTAAATAATGAAACTACCCAATTACGGCTGGAGAGAGCCTCCTGAGAGGCTAAAGACAATATAATTAAATCTTTGGAGGAGTTAGAGATTGGATTGGGTCATAATCCAAAGGATATGAAGGTTGCAGAAGCCTTAATAAAGAAAAAAATGAAGACATAGTTGCCTTGAGAAAGCAGCTAAAGTTACCACCATCAAGACATCCACAAACTACAGAAGTTATTCAGAAGAAGTCTGAAGAAGAGTTTAAGGACTTAGTCCTAAAGATTAATGAATAGTTGAAGGAGACCGAGCAAGAGTTCGAAAAATCACTCAAGAGCAAGCAATGAGAGTCGACCTCTCAGCCTCCAAATGTGATACCAGTGGTCTCCACTGCAGTCCTTTCCACACTGGCAATAGCTCTGGCACCCACTGTCCCTGTGGCCACAACTGAAGTAATCACAAGAGTAGCAATAGTAGAAATAGCACAAGCATGTACTTCAGGTTTGAGCACAGAAGAATTGATAAAATCAATGGAGGAGTTAAAGCTCCAAGTATTTGAATTATAGAAGGTAAAAGAACAATTTGTTACCTTAGAACAGAAAATATGATCTTTCAAAGATAAATTTTGCTGAAAAAGCGAGGGAAAACAAAAGGGTTAGCTTAGCAGGTGAAATCATTAGAGAAAGACCTCACTTTTGACAAACCCTTAGCAGACATTGAGAAAATTATTTGGACCAACATCAGTGAGTCAATAAATGATGTTTGGCCATCAATACAAATAATTTTTGAACAGATTGATTTGGTAAAAGTAGCTCTTGAAGAAGTAACAATGTAAACTTTGAACCGACAACTATAAACTCAAAACAGGAACTCTGGCCAAAAAACCCCGAAAAAACATCAAAATAATGCTCAAAAAGAAAAGTGTTGATGTTGGAATAACACATTTTTTTTTCTTGGGTAAATTTTCAACATGTTTTAAAAATGGCGATGAAAACCAATTTTTTGCACAAAAAATCTCCAAAAAACACCCTCAAAATGAAAAGTGTTAATGCTGGAAGAACACTTTTTTTTTCGAAAGTGAAATTTGAACATTTCGAAATAATGGTGTAAAATATTTTATCACAGCCCCAAAAAAACATTTAATTAAAAAAAAATTAATGAAAACATAAAATAGAATAAA
>APFE030497250.1:59582-77814 GCA_000404065.3 Pinus taeda | reverse complement strand
ACCACAAGCATTTGAGATTCCTAATATGATCCCTAGAATTCTTAGGAGAGAGGAAAGTCAAGAAAGTACTGCCAGTTCTTAGCCCACCTACAGATCAAGATCCTGTCTTGTTAGGTCGATTTATCTTGAAGAGAAAACCTTTGACGAACAATTTGAGACCTCTTTTTTAGGACATCTTCTGATTTTGAACTAATTGACCTAGTCCCAGACCCAGTATTCATTGAAGAATTACAGTTTGAAGCTGTCAATTTCTCAATTGACAGACATTTGCACAACTCTATACAATCTGATTTTGCCTCTGAAGGAACACCCAAACTCTCTATGATTACCACTACCTTTGCAAACTCCTCACCATTTCCTCATACATCTCAACCCCAAACCACCCCACAACAGACCACCCCTTCTACCCCTCCATCCACAACCCAAACATCCATTGTTATCCTAACCCCAGCTATTGTTTCGTCACTACCCACAGCCATGGAAAACAGGTATACCCCTCTGGTTCTACCAACAAACTTAGGTGCCATGCCATAGAACCACCAAAGTAAGATCACTCCATTTGATGGTATTGATACCTATACAACCCAACAACACATAAAAAAGATGACTGATTATTTTGAAATTTATGAGATAGATGTTGATGATGTATGAACGAGAATATTTGCTGAGAGTCTAACAGGGGAAGTTTAACCTGGTTAGGGCTCTAGCAGAAAACAATATAGAAACCCTAGAAACCCTTTATAGACAATTCTTGAACCGATGGGAGAAAAAGAAAGATCCTCTCCAGATTCTATCTGAGTATGAAAACCTAAAGAGAGGAACACAAGAAACTGTGCAGGATTACTACACCAGATTCAACAATGTCTATAATTGCATTCCTCAAAACCTCAAACCCCAAACTGATTTGGCCTTAATCAAATTCCTAGATGGATTTGATTCGGTTATGGCTTTTCAGCTAAGGGAATGAGCCCCTATAACTTTGGAAGATATGCAATGTATAGATGTTAGTGTTGAAGCCAACCTGATGTCTAAAAAAGCCAAGGTCAGGAGTGAAAGAAGGATAACAGTAAAAGAAGAAGCCTCACCTTTTAAACAGAAACTGGATGCCATAATTAAAGGGATGGATATATTAAGAGACAAAGCGGAAACAATTGAAAGAAAAGCCCCTTGGGATGGTCAGCCAACCAACACAGGGAGGAATCCTAATTTCAGAAAAACCAAAACCAAAACACTTGAAAAACTAGTCCAGACCAGAACATTAGACCCCCTTTCCAAGAAAATTACATAGAAGAATCTAGTTCCGAAGGTCCACATGAAGATACTCAAATAAATTTGATGGGACTCAACAATGAAGGAGAAGTTTTCTTGACTCAAGAGGATCAAGAGGCCCACATTCTTAAACAATTTTAAACTCAGACAAGTGAATTGTTTGACTTCGGGGAGGAATATGACACAACCATCTATGAGGTGCATAAGCAATACAACCTAAGGAGTAGAAGAATTGATGTTCCTGAAACGAACAAAGAAAAGGCTCAAAAACAACCCATCAAACGTAAGACAGTCACTACACCTGCACAGTTCTTTCTAGACCAAACAGTAATCGTTCTAACTTAATAATTGAAGATGTCTCTGACAATCATCCAAACAACAAACAATCCTCCATTCCCTTTCTTTCTAAGGAAACTGTGGAAGAACATCGAGAGGTTAATTTAGGAGAAATTGCAAATCATAACCTCACTCCTGAAAAGGAGAAGAACACAAAAAATACAGAAAAAAGAGAGAATGCTAATGTTTGTAATCCAAAAAACCAAACAGAAAAACCCTTTAATCTGGAAATTGAAATAGGTAGGTTGAAAATTGTTGTCCCTTTATCGAATTAGCCAAACATGATGCTTACCGAACTCAGCTCCATAGATCACTGAAGATAAATGGAACTAAATATTCAGTTAATGTTTTTGATGACCAGCCAAAATTAATCTTTGACCCTGAAGTAAATGGAAAACATTTAGAAAGAGGAAATCCTCCATTCTATGTGAGTTTAAACATACATGATAAAATCATTCACAACACTATGTTTGATTCTGGGGCATCTCGTAACCTAATGCCCAAGTTTGTAATCGAAAAATTAGACCTAGATATCCCTAAACCATACAAAGATCTCTTTTCTTTTGATTCTAGTCAGGTGAGATGTTTAGGATTGATAAAATACTTGTGCATCGCATTGGTTCAATACCCTGCAAAAACAATCCTAATGGATATAGTAGTAGCAGATATAACACCAAAATATGGCATGTTATTATCTAGGTCCTCGGTGCTAAGCTTTAGGGATCACTTCAACTCGATATGTCATATGCTACTATCTCAGTTTTTGGCCAACCTAAGAAGTTATACAGAGAAACATTGATGAAATATGTAGTAAGTAGTTAGGAAAAACCACAAAATTTCCCCATTTACTCAGCACACTCTGATATGGACTCATTTATTCTGTATAATGCTGAAACTAATCCTTCCAACACTTTAGAAGTTTTAGCAGTAGAACCAAAAGAAATTAAAAAAGAAAAATCAAGTGCTCAAATTCAGGAAATATCAAATACCAATGACAAATCAGATAATAAAGAAAAACCAAATGAGAATGAAAAACTAAATTCTCCTGTTAAACAAATTCGCACCACCCCTGACACTGATTATGTGCATAAAATACTGTGGTATTTAGAATTTGATGCTTTAGTTAATAAATTAGGGATGGGAGAATGAGTTTGGGTGTACAATCTAGAAAATGACCATGCTAAAGGCCATGCCTACGGATTAAATTTTAAGTGCATCAATAATATGGCAGAGTATGAAGCTCTCTTGCCGGGTATGAAACTTGTAAAAAGATTAGGGAAATTAGAGTATTTTTCATAGGAGATTCTGAATTAATCATTCAACATATCAAAGGGAAATATTTAATTAAAGATCCTAGATTATGATATTATAGAGGAATAATCATAGAGATTCTTAATACCTTTTTGGAAACTAAGCTTGCTAAAATCCTTAGAAAACACAATTTGCAAGTGCATTGTCTGGCAATGTTTGCCAACACCTGCAAATTACCTTTCGAACCTAATCATCAGTTTTTTGTTGAAATTAGGCATAGACTAGCCATCGCTGACAATCTGAAGAACTGGCAGGTCTTTGATAGTGATGAGTAGATTAATAACTTTTTTACTTTAGATGAAGAATTTTTTAACAGTTACATAGATGTTGATACAGACAGTAACTCTAATCAAATAGATGAGGTAGAAACAAACATTTCAGAAGAAAGTTCAATTCAAATGCTTCATCCCACAAAATTCACACAAAAGGAAGTTCAAGACCTTAAGTAAATGGACCTTTATGAGATAAATGAAGAAGAAACAAAGGTTATCAATCTAAAAGATAATAATTTTCTTAAAGGATTAACTCCTCTAGAAGACCTCTTTGATTCTAATGGCATTCTTAAGAAACCAAAGATGGAACCATTAAAAGAAGACATTGAAGAATATAATTTAGAAACAGAAGACAATCCTAAAATGGTAAAATTGTCAAAATCTTTACCTCCTGATCAGAAGTTAAAATATGTTGAACTTATGAGAGAATTTCAAGATGTTTTTCCCTGGAGTTGTGAGGATTTGAAATCATATGATACCTCCATTACTTCACATACAATACCTCTAAAAGAAAACCAGAAACCATTTAAACAAAAACTCAGAAGAATCAACTTTGTGTTATTACCATTGGTTGAAAAAGAAATTAAACGTATGTATGAAACAAGGATAATTGCCCCTATTAGATTTTTATAGTGGGTGTCTAATTTAGTTCAGACTAGGAAGAAAACTGGGGAAATAAGATTATGTGTTTATTTGAGAAATGTGAATAAGGTCTCTCTAAAAGATAATTACCTTTAGCTAAGATGGATCATATTTTGCAAAGGGTATTGGGCTCTTCGAGGATTTCACTTTTAGATGGGTTTTCAAGGTATAACCAGATCTTGGTTCATCTTGATGACCAAGAAAAAACTACTTTTAAAACACCATTGGGCACTTTTATGTACATCAAAATGCCATTGGACTTAAGAATGCAGGAGTAACTTTCCAAAGAGCAATGGACATTGCATTTTCCAAAGAGATTCATGATTTTCTTGTTATATATATGGATGACTTAACTATTTTTCTAAATCAGATCAATAGCATTTGGACCATCTCAGACAAGTATTCTTAAAATGCAGAAAATATGGTATTTCTTTAAATCTAAAGAATTCCTTGTTCGGTCTGGAGGAAGGTAAACTCTTAGGCCATATCATTTCAAAGGATGGCATTCGAATTGACCCTGCTAGAATAAAAACTATTTTACAGATACCTCATCCAAGAAGTATTAGAACTTCAAGCTTTCTTAGGGAAGATAATGTTTTTGAGTAGATTCATATTTAACTTAGCAGAACTAATTAGATTACTTAATAACATGCTGAAAAAGGATTCATGTATTAAATGGACAGTAGAAGCCAAGAAATCTTTTGAAGAAATCAAAATGGCCTTAACCAAAACACCGGTCCTAACTAGTCCACAATTTGACAAAGACTTCATAATCTTTTTATTTGCATCAAAACACACAATAGTAGTTGTTTTATTACAAAAGGATGATCAAGGATGTGAGAAACATATAGCCTTTTTTAGCAAAGCACTCAGAAATGCATCATTAAAATACAAAATAATGGAGATGCAGGATTTTGCATTAGTAAAAGCCATTAAAGACTTCAGAGTCTACATATTATAATCTCATGTGATAGCCTATGTACCAAATGCAGTGTCAAAGACATCTTAACTCAGGATGGATTTGAGGGAAAAGGGGTAAGTGGATTGCTACCATCTTAGAATATGATATTGAAATAAGACCTACAAAATTGATAAAAGAATAGGGATTGGCCAAACTCATGGAAGAAACCAATAGTCAAGCCCTAGACATTAATGAACTGGAGGACGAACAGGAGATGATGACTCCACAAATTAGCCAGGCCTTTTAAGACTGACCTTGGTATGCCGATGTAATTTATGTTTTACAAAACCTTCAGGCTCCTCTAGGGTTGTCCAAAACAAAGAATAGGTTTTTAAAAATGAAAGCTTCAAAGTTTTGTATTTTAGATAATTCTGTTTTTTGGAAAAATCATGAAAGAATTTTATTGAATTGTTTGTTAAAAGATGAAGCTGACAAGGCTCTCCAAGAATTTCATCTAGGAGAATGTGGTGGACACCTTTATTGGACATCAACTGTAGATAATACTCTAAGGGTTGGATTCTATTGGCCAATCTTATTCGTTGATGTGAAGAAATTTGTCACTTATTGCCATAAATGTCAAAATTTTGAGGGCAAAAGAAAATTGTTACCTTTACCCCTAAAACCCATTTCTACCAAGAATCCTTTCCAATAATGGGGTCTTGACTTCATTCGTGAAATCCATCTTCCCTCCTCAGGCCAACATAAATGGATTCTTATTACCACTAAATATTTTACTAAATGGATAGAGGCCATCCCCTCTAGACAGACCAATGATACAGTAATCATAGGTTTTCTAGAAACCAATATATTGTCTAGGTTTGGCTGCCCTACTAAAATCATAATTGATAATGCTACAACTTTTAAATCAAAAGAGATAATCAGTTTCTGTAACAAATACCACATTACCCTGGGCTATTCCACAACCTATTACCCTCAAGGGAATGGACTGGCTGAATCTTCCAACAAGAGCCTCATTAATATCATCAAAAAACTGATAGAGGAGAACAAGAAGACTTGGCACAAGAAACTGACAAATGCACTATGGGCAGATAGTCTTACAACGAAAAAATCCATTGGTACCAGTCCTTATGAGTTAGTATATCGCATGGAGGTTGTATTGCCTTCATCATTAGGAGTCCCTATTGTGAAACTACTCCAAGAAGCTCAAGTGGAACCTAATAATATTGAAAGAACGATAAACCAGACCATCAATTTACAGTAGACCAGAGAGGAGGCATACCAAAGTGTTATCAGGAAAACTAGTGTCCACTCAGAGCTGCTAGTCCCACTAAGATGGGTAGCTATCTTAGAAACAAATAAATTAAAGTTACTTGCGTTTTTCCTTTAAGAGAAGTAGATGAGAGAGAAGCAGAGAGTACCAACCTCAATATTCTGCTTGGCTCCTTGCTTGTTTCCTCTCTCCTTTAACAGATCTTTACTGCTCCTTCCTCACTTGTCCCGCTTCAAAGAACACCTATAGATTCAAAGAAGCATAATACCATCAAATAATAGAGATCTACGATCATAAACAATATAGGATCAGATATATATTGACCATAAAAATGCATATATCAATTCGAGATTCAAAGACATATAAGAATATGGAGGAAAAATCATATAGATTTATTGATAGAAGTAGTAGAAGAGACGATTACAACCCATTGATCTAACCCAACACCATCCTCCCAGCATGAAATCCCTTCTTGAAAGCTAGATCACCCAACACTATGATGTTCCACAAAGAAGCCAACAACACTTCCTTACAAGTTGCAAAATTCCTGCCTTTGGATCTCTAGGATGAGGGATCCATATATAGATGTTTGCATATGGGTGAGTAAACTTCTGGGTTTTTGATTAGTGTCATTTCTTTGATAGTTCTCAATTCCACTTGAATATTTCATGATCTCTCACTCATCCCTGGGTGAATTCAGAGAGGTAAGTGTCACAAGAGAAGTTTCTAAAATATTCCATGGTCATCCACCTTGCAAACTGTCTCTGCCATTTATCTATCCTCACCCATCGCAACCCATAGAAGGGATTTTTAGTAAGCATCACACCCCCCATGTGCATTAGGTGAGATGCATCACACTTTGACCTTGGAGCAGGTGAGATGGTCCAGTTTTGACCAGTTATGAGCAGTTTTTCATGGAGAACTTCTGGGAGATGATGTAATCAACTGACCTTATTCCTTTAGGGTATGAAACAACACTTTTAAGGACTTAGAAGACCTTGGTTTATGAACATATAAGATTGGGTTTGCAGTGCCCAAATATGTTTGTAACAGTTTCCCCCTAAAGCATGAGGTCCTAAATCTTTTGGCGTCGAGTGAAATGCTTTATCATGAGGATCCGAGGTTTTTTCAAACTGGAAGGTGACCTGTAATAAGATAAAATAAAATAAATTATCTTCATAATATTTTCATGATCTAGCTAAGGCGGGCATTTCCATGCTCAACTTTATAAATTCATTTTCACGTACATAGGACAGACAACCATCTATGTGACACACTGATGATTCTAGTAGAGCCATCATTCTTTAGCTTGGATGATTATCTATGCAGCAATGATGTACATTTGATGTCTTTATTTTCCTGAATATATCGCAGCCTAGATGGATGAAACTAGATCTGGGGTCTTGTTAAAATTCGCAACCAGGGAAAAAATTCATCTAAGTCATATTATTCATGGCTGATAATATTTTTATTAAATTCCTCTCATCGAGACGTGTAGGATTGATATAAAGATCATACGATTTGGATAAGTATTCATGGAGATATGAATTTATTTTGATTATGGAATTATTACCAAGCCGACCTACAACTCATGTAGGCTCAGAAGCCCAACAGTCACATCTATTCACCCACCAACGTGTGTGTATAAATATAAAGAGGACTTTTCCTCATTTTGGACTCACTCATCTCATCACATCTCTCTCTCTCTACTGCGCAGATATGAGTCTCTTCTCTACTGCACTGAAATGGGTCTCTCTCTCTCACACATGTGAAGTTGGAAGTTGCTGAATTTGAAGCTGCACCTGCAGAAGTAAATATTGACTTGCGAGGCCTAGAAGATCTCCTCTTTGGAACTACACAGTAGGTTCATCTGAATGTCCTCTGAAATCTGCAACTTTTGGTGGTGGAATGAAGTAAGTCCGATGAACGGTTTGCAAGATATCGACTGCCCTAGTTTGAAGCCAGAAACTGCTGAAACTGAAGCTGCCACTGCAGAAGTAAATATTGACATACGAGGCCTAGAAGATCTCCTCATCTGAACTGCATTGTAGGCTCATCTGAACCTATTCTTAAAGCTGCAACTTTTGGTGGTGGAATGAAGTCAATCCGATGAACGGTTTGTGAGATATCGTCTGCCCTAGTTTGATGATGAAGCCGCTAATGTTGATGTTGCTGATCTAGGGTTTGCTATTGCTGATATGAATTAGATTTATTGTACTATTTCTCTCTACTGAATTATTGAAGATAAAAGAAGATTTTATCAAATGGTTTCCCCACACATTGTGGGGTTTGTCCCTGGCTAGCCATCACATCTTGTGTCTCTTGTCTTGGCTTGTTTTCTGTCGATCATTTAATGTTCTATCTGCACTTTACTTTATGTACATGTGATTGCTAATCTACGGAATATATTAAGAAAAAGAAGTAAACTATTATAAGCATATAACATACCATAACTTAACATGGTGTCAGAGTTGAGGTGAAGACAAAGCCCGAGCAAGAGCAAGAGCATCATCAAAGAGAAGATTGGCAAGGCTATCGTAAAAGAACTATGGGGTCCTCAACACTCTTTCTTACTGAAGACAAGCTCTGTGAGAAGCTAACTATCATAGATGGAAGATTTCTATTGATCTAACCCTTGAGAATCAAGGAGTGTTGGATCATGTGAGAGGCAATATTGTTGAGCCTCCATCAAATGCATCTGCTGCTGCCTGGAACAAATGGAAAAATGGAGAAGTCAAAACAATATAAAGGACTCACACTAGGACGATGATCAAAATCCCTTTGATGGAAAATCAAAGGAATGACAAATCAACAACAAAGGTAAGAGGAGAGCTAGGGATCGAGGAAGAGGACAACCATTCAAGAAGGCTAGAAAATCCTGGATGTATTAAATGCACCTGACATAAAAAAGAACCTAGTGTCCATCTCGGTAATGGAAGACATAGGCTACAAGGTAACCTTCAATGATGGCAAGGTATGTATATGGAAAAATAATGTTAAAGATGCCTTTACTCTTGGGTTATGGCTTTTCAGCTAAGGGAATGAGCCCCTATAACTTTGGAAGATATGCAATGTATAGTTGTTAGTGTTGAAGCCAACCTGATGTCTAAAAGAGCCAAGGTCAGGAGTGAAAGAAGGATAACAGTAAAAGAAGAAGCCTCACCTTTTAAACAAAAACTGGATGCCATAATTAAAGGGATGGATAGATTAAGAGATAAAGTGGAAACATTTGAAAGAAAAGCCCCTTGGGATGGTCAGCCAACCAACACAGGGAGGAATCCTAATTTCAGAAAAACCAAAACCAAAACACTTGAAAAACTAGTCCAGACCAGAACATTAGACCCCCTTTCCAAGAAAATTACATAGAAGAATCTAGTTCCGAAGCTCCACACGAAGATACTCAAATAAATTTGATGGGACTCAACAATGAAGGAGAAGTTTTCTTGACTCAAGAGGATCAAGAGGCCCACATTCTTAAACAATTTTAAACTCAGACAAGTGAATTGTTTGACTTCGGGGAGGAATATGACACAACCATCTATGAGGTGCATAAGCAATACAACATAAGGAGTAGAAGAATTGATGTTCCTGAAACAAACAAAGAAAAGGTTCAAAAACAACCCATCAAAGGTAAGACAGTCACTACACCTGTAAAGTTCTTTCTAGGCCAAACAATAATCGTTCTAACTTAATAATTGAAGATGTCTCTGACAATCAAGCAAACAACAAACAATCCTCCATTCCCTTTCTTTCTAAGAGAACCGTGGAAGAACATCAAGAGGTTAATTTAGGAGATATTGCAAATCATAGCCTCACTCCTAAAAAGGAGAAGAACACAAAAAATACAGAAAAAAGAGAGAATGCTAATGTTTGTAATCCAAAAAACCAAACAGAAAAACCCTCTAATCTGGAAACTGAAATAGGTAGGTTGAAAATTGTTGTCCCTTTATCGAATTAGCCAAACATGATGCTTATCGAACTTAGCTCCATAGATCATTGAAGATAAATGGAACTGGATATTCAGTTAATGTTTTTGATGACCAGCCAAAATTAATCTTTGACCCTGAAGTAAATGGAAAACATTTAGAAAGAGGAAATCCTCCATTCTATGTGAGTTTAAACATACACAATAAAATCATTCACAACGCTATGTTTGATTCTGGGGCATCTCATAACGTAATGCCCAAGTTTGTAATGGAAAAATTAGACCTAGATATCCCTAAACCATACAAAGATCTCTTTTCTTTTGATTCTAGTCAGGTGAGATGTTTAGGATTGATAAATTACTTATGCATCACATTGGTTCAATACCCTGCAAAAACAATCCTAATGGATATAGTAGTAGCAGATATAACACCAAAATATGGCATGTTATTATCTAGGTCCTCGTTGCTAAGCTTTAGGGATCACTTCAACTCGATATGTCATATGCTACTATCTCAGTTTTTGGCCAACCTAAGAAGTTATACAGAGAAACATTGATGAAATATGTAGTAAGTAGTCAGGAAAAACCACAAAATTTCCCCATTTACTCAGCACAATCTGATATGGACTCATTTATTCTATATAATGCTAAAACTAATCCTTCCAACACTTTAGAAGTTTTAGCAGTAGAACCAAAAGAAATAAAAAAAGAAAAATAAAGTGCTCAAATTCAGGAAATATCAAATACCAATGACAAATCAGATAATAAAGAAAAACCAAATGAGAATGAAAAACTAAATTCTCCTGTTAAACAAATTCCCACCACCCCTGACACTGATTATGTGCATAAAATACTGTGGTATTTAGAATTTGATGCTTTAGTTAATAAATTAGGGATGGGAGAATGAGTTTGGGTGTACAATCTAGAAAATGACCATGCTAAAGGCCATGCCTACGGATTAAATTTTAAGTGCATCAATAATATGGCAGAGTATGAAGCTCTCTTGCCGGGTATGAAACTTGTAAAAAGATTAGGGAAATTAGAGTATTTTTCATAGGATATTCTGAATTAATCATTCAACAGATCAAAGGGAAATATTTAATTAAAGATCCTAGATTAGGATATTATAGAGGAATAATCATAGAGATCTTAAAACCTTTTTGGAAACTAAGCTTGCTAAAATCCTTAGAAAACACAATTTGCAAGCGCATTGTCTGGCAATGTTTGCCAACACCTACAAATTACCTTTCTAACCTAATCATCAGTTTGTTGTTGAAATTAAGCATAGACTAGCCATCGCTGACAATCTGAAGAACTGGCAGGTCTTTGATAGTGATGAGTAGATTAATAACTTTTTTACTTTAGATGAATTTTTTTTTAACAGTTACATAGATGTTGATACAGACAGTAACTCTAATCAAATAGATGAGGTAGAAACAAACATTTCAAAAGAAAGTTCAATTCAAACGCTTCATCCCACAAAATTCACACAAAAGGAAGTTCAAGACCTTAAGTAAATGGACCTTTATGAGATAAATGAAGAAGAAACAAAGGTTATTAATCTAAAAGATAATAATTTTCTTAAAGGATTAACTCCTCTAGAAGACCTCTTTGATTCTAATGGCATTCTTAAGAAACCAAAGATGGAACCATTAGAAGAAGGCATTGAAGAATATAATTTAGAAACAGAAGACAATCCTAAAATGGTAAAATTATCAAAATCTTTACCTCCTGATCAGAAGTTAAAATATGTTGAACTTATGAGAGAATTCCTAAATGTTTTTCCCTGGAGTTGTGAGGATTTGAAATCATATGATACCTCCATTATTTCGCATACAATACCTCTAAAAGAAAACCAGAAACCATTTAAACAAAAACTCAGAAGAATCAACTTTGTGTTATTACCATTGGTTGAAAAAGAAATTAAACGTATGTATGAAACAAGGATAATTGCCCCTATTAGATTTTTATAGTGGGTGTCTAATTTAGTTCCTACTAGGAAGAAAACTGGGGAAATAAGATTATGTGTTTATTTGAGAAATGTGAATAAGGTCTCTCTAAAAGATAATTACCCTTTACCTAAGATGGATCATATTTTGCAAAGGGTATTGGGCTCTTCGAGGATTTCACTTTTAGATGGGTTTTCAAGGTATAACCAGATCTTGGTTCATCTTGATGACCAAGAAAAAACTACTTTTAAAACACCATTGGGCACTTCTATGTACATCAAAATGCCATTGGACTTAAGAATGCAGGAGTAACTTTCCAAAGAGAAATGGAAATTGCATTTGCCAAAGAGATTCATGATTTTCTTGTTATATATATCGATGATTTAACTATTTTTCTAAATCAGATCAATAGGATTTGGACCATCTCAGACAAGTATTCTTAAAATGTAGAAAATATGGTATTTCTTTAAATCCAAAGAATTCCTTGTTCAGTCTGGAGGAAGGTAAATTCTTAGGCCATATCATTTCAAAGGATGGCATTCGAATTGACCCTGCTAGAATAAAAGCTATTTTACAGATACCTCATCCAAGAAGTATCAGAACTTCAAGCTTTCTTAGGGAAGATAATTTTTTTGAGTAGATTCATATTTAACTTAGCAGAACTAATTAGATTACTTAATAACATGCTGAAAAAGGATTCGTTTATTAAATGGATAGTAGAAGCCAAGAAATCTTTTGAAGAAATCAAAATGGCCTTAACCAAAACACCGGTCCTAACCAGTCCACAATTTGACAGAGACTTCATAATCTTTTTATTTGCATCAAAACACACAATAGTAGTTGTTTTATTACAAAAGGATGATCAAGGATGTGAGAAATATATTGCCTTTTTTAGCAAAGCACTCAGAAATGCATCATTAAAATACAAAATAATGGAGATGCAAGATTTTGCATTAGTAAAAGCCATTAAAGACTTCAGAGTCTACATATTATAATCTCATGTGATAGCCTATGTACCAAATGCAGTGTCAAAGACAGCTTAACTCAGGATGGATTTGAGGGAAAAAGGGGTAAGTGGATTGCTACCATCTTAGAATATGATATTGAAATAAGACCTACAAAATTGATAAAAGAATAGGGATTGGCCAAACTCATGGAAGAAACCAATTGTCAAGCTCTAGACATTAATGAACTGGAGGACGAACAGGAGATGACGACTCCACAAATTAGCCAGGCCTTTTAAGACCGACCTTGGTATGCCGATGTAATTTATGGTTTAGAAAACCTTCATGCTCCTCTAGGGTTGTCCAAAACAAAGAATAGGTTTTTAAAAATGAAAGCTTCAAAGTTTTGTATTTAAGATAATTCTCTTTTTTGGAAAAATCATGAAAGAATTTTATTGAATTGTTTGTTAAAAGATGAAGCTGACAAGGCTCTCCAAGAATTTCATCTAGGAGAATGTGGTGGACACCTTTATTGGAAATCAACTGTAGATAATACTCTAAGGGATGGATTCTATTGGCCAATCTTATTCGTTGATGTGAAGAAATTTGTCACTTATTGCCATAAATGTCAAATTTTTTAGGGCAAAAGAAAATTGTTACCTTTACCCCTAAAACCCATTTCTACCAAGAATCCTTTCCAATAATGGGGTCTTGACTTCATTCGTGAAATCCATCTTCCCTCCTAAGGCCAACATAAATGGATTCTTATTACCACTGACTATTTTACTAAATGGATAGAGGCCATCCCCTCTAGACAGACCAATGATAGAGTAATCATAGGTTTTCTAGAAACCAATATATTGTCTAGGTTTGGCTGCCCTACTAAAATCATAACTGATAATGCTACAGCTTTTAAATCAAAAGAGATAATCAGTTTCTGTAACAAGTACCACATTACCCTGGGCCATTCCACAACCTATTACCCTCAAGGGAATGGACTGGCTGAATCTTCCAACAAGAGCCTCATTAATATCATCAAAAAACTGATAGAGGAGAACAAGAAGACTTGGCACAAGAAACTGACAAATGCACTATGGGCAGATAGGCTTACAACGAAAAAATCCATTGGTACCAGTCCTTATGAATTAGTATATGGCATGGAGGTTGTATTGCCTTTATCATTAGGAGTCCCTATTGTGAAACTACTCCAAGAAGCTCAAGTGGAACCTATTAATATTGAAAGAAGGATAAACCAGACCATCAATTTACAGTAGACCAGAGAGGAGCCGTACCAAAGTGTTATCAGGAAAACTAGTGTCCATTCAGAGCTGATAGTCCCACTAAGATGGGTAGCTGTCTTAGAAACAAATAAATTAAAGTTACTTGCGTTTTCCTTTAAGAGAAGTAGATGAGAGAGAAGCAGACAGTACCAACCTCAATATTCTTCTTGGCTCCTTGCTTGTTTCCTCTCTCCTTTAACAGATCTTTACTGCTCCTTCCTCACTTGTCCCGCTTCAAAGAACACCTATAGATTCAAAGAAGCATAATACCATCAAAGAATAGAGATCTACGATCATAAACAATATAGGATCAGATATATATTGACCATAAAAATGCATATATCAATTCGAGATTGAAAGACATATAAGAATATGGAGGAAAACTCATATAGATTTATTGATAGAAGTAGTAGAAGAGACGATTACAACCCATTGATCTGACCCAACACCATCATCCCAGCATGAAAGCCCTTCTTGAAAGCTAGATCACCCAACACTATGATGTTCCACAAAGAAGCCAACAACACTTCCTTACAAGTTGCAAAATTCCCGCCTCTAGATCTCTAGGATGAAGGATCCATATATAGATGTTTGCATATGGGTGAGTAAACTTCTGGGTTTTTGATTAGTGTCATTTCTTTGATAGTTCTCAATTCCACTTGAATATTTCATGATCTCTCACTCATCCCTAGGTGAATTCAGAGAGGCAAGTGTCACAAGAGAAGTTTCTAAAATATTCCATGGTCATCCACCTTGCAAACTGTCTCTGCCATTTATCTACCCTCACCCATCACAACCCATAGAAGGGATTTTTAGTAAGCATCACACCCCCCATGTGCATTAGGTGAGATGCATCACACTTTGACCTTGGAGCAGGTGAGATGGTCCAGTTTTGACCAGTTATGAGCAGTTTTTCATGGAGAACTTCTGGGAGATGATGTAATCAAATGACCTTATTCCTTTAGGGTATGAAACAACAATTTTAAGGACTTAGAAGCCCTTGGTTTATGAACATATAAGATTGGGGTTGCAGTGCCCAAATATGTTTGTAACAGTTTCCCCCTAAAGCATGACGTCGTAAATCTTTTGGCGTCGGGTGAAATGCTTTATCATGAGGATCCGAGGTTTTTTCAAACTGGAAGGTGACCTGTAATAAGATACAATACAATAAATTATCTTCATAATATTTTCATGATCTAGCTAAGGCGGGCATTTCCATGCTCAACTTTATAAATTCATTTTCACGTACGTAGGACAGACAACTGTCTATGTGGCAAACTGATGATTCTAGTAGAGCCATCATTCTTTAGCTTGGATGATTATCTATGCAGCAATGATGTACATTTGATGTCTTTATTTTCCTGAATATATCGCAGCCTATATGGATGAAACTAGATCTGGGATCTTGTTAAAATTCGCAACCAGGGCAAAAATTCATGTGAGTCATCTTATTCATGGCTGATAATATTTTTATTAAATTCCTCTCTTCGAGAGGTGTAGGATTGGTATAAAGATCATCCGATTCAGATAAGTATTCATGGAGATATGAATTTATTTTGATTATGGAATTATTACCAAGCCGACCTACAACTCATGTAGGCTCAGAAGCCCAACAGTCACATCTATTCACCCACCAACGTTGTGTATAAATATAAGAGGACTTTTCCTCATTTGGACTCACTCATCTCATTCATCACATCTCTCTCTCTCTACTGTGCAGATATGAGTCTCTTCTCTACTGCACTGAAATGGGTCTCTCTCTCTCTCACACATGTGAAGTTGGAAGCTGCTGAATTTGAAGCTGCAACTGCAGAAGTAAATATTGACTTGCGAGGCCTAGAAGATCTCCTATTTGGAACTACATAGTAGGCTCATCTGAACCTCCTCTGAAATCTGCAACTTTTGGTGGTGGAATGAAGTAAATCCGATGAACGGTTTGCAAGATATCGACTGCCCTAGTTTGAAGCCGGAACTGCTGAAACTGAAGCTGCAACTGTAGAAGTAAATATTGACTTGCGAGCCCTAGAATATATCCTCATCTGAACTGCGTTGTAGGCTCATCTAAACCTATTCTTAAAGCTACAACTTTTGGTGGTGGAATGAAGTCAATCCGATGAACGGTTTGTGAGATATCGTCTGCCCTAGTTTGATGATGAAGCCGCTAATGTTGATGTTGCTGATCTAGGGTTTGCTACTACTGATATGAATTAGATTTATTGTACTATTTCTCTCTACTGAATTATTGAAGATAAAAGAAGATTTGATCAAATTGTTTCCCCACACATTGTGGGGTTTGTCCCTGGCTAGCTGCCACATCTTGTGTCTCTTGTCTTGGCTTGTTTTCTGTCGATCATTTAATGTTCTATCTGCACTTTACTTTATGTACATGTGATTGCTAATCTACAGAATATAATAAGAAAAAGAAGTAAACTATTATAAGCATAGAACATACCATAACTTAACATGGTGTCAGAGTTGAGGTGAAGACAAAGCCCGAGCAAGAGCAAGAGCATCATCGAAGAGAAGATTGGCAAGGCTATCCTAAAAGAACTATGGGGTCCTCAACACTCTTTCCTGCTGAAGAAAAGCTCTCTGAGAAGCTAACTATCATAGATGGAAGATGTCTATTGATCTAACCCTTGAAAATCAAGGAGTGTTGGATCATGTGAGAGGCAATATTGTTGAGCCTCCATCAAATGCATCCGCTGCTGCCTAGAACAAATGGAAAAATGGAGAAGTCAAAACAATAGAAAGGACTCACATTGGGACGATGATCAAAATCCCTCTGATGGAAAATCATAAGAATGACAAATCAACAGCAAAGGTAAGAGGAGAGCTAGGGATCGAGGAAGAGGACAACCATTCAAGAAGGCTAGAAAATCCAGGATGTATTAAATGCACCTAACATAAAAAAGAACCTAGTGTCCATCTCGGTAATGGAAGACAAAGGCTACAAGGTAACCTTCAATGATGGCAAGGTATGCATATGGAAAAATAATGTTAAAGATGCCTTTACTCTTGGGTTTAGTGTTGATTCATTATATCAGGTCGATGGAAGTCTACTAGGTGTCATGTCTTGTGATACAACTCTTCAATCCGAACCTTGGCATCGGAGGTTTGCCCACCTTCATTACAAAGCTCTACCTGATGTAAGGCAAATGGTAATAGGGATGCCTGAATTCCAAGTAGAGAAAGAAGGTGTATGTCCGGGATGCGCCAAAGGAAAGCTCGAAAGTGGACCACTCCCCTCAAGCCAAAGCAATACCTCCAATATATTACAGTTGGTTCACTCTGGCATACCTCAGGTCGACATTAAGAGGGAGACTACTACACCACATACTCCTGAGAAAAATGGTGTGGTGGAATGGAAGAACCGCATGATTGTGGAAGCTGACCGGGCCATGCTACATGATTAAAGACTTCCGAAGTTTCTATGGGTTGAAAGTATAATCACCACCATATATGTACAAAATCGATGCCCTCATCAAGCATTGGGTTCCAAGACTCCTGGAGAAAAGTTCACCGCAAGGTGAACAATCTTCTGACTTTGAGGAGCTCTCAAGAAACCGACACTAGGGAACTGAAAGAAAAGGATGATGAATCAATGCCTGATGTACATGGATCTCATAGATTCTCATCCAGATGAGCCTTCCTCTTCTAGGAAGAGGCGTTCATGGCTTAGGGGGATACTTGATGATGCTAAAGGACATGCTGCACCCTAAGGAACCTTCCATTCAAGTAATAAGCTTACTAGGTATCAGGGATACCTGACTATCATGAGCACGATCATACAAAATGAGCCTTCATCATGCTCAGGTGTCATCAAACATTAAGTATGGAGGGATGCTATGACCATAGAGTATGACTATGTTATGGAGAATGATGTCTGGGAAGTAGTTCCCAGACCTCAGACAATATAGTTGTTACTTCCAAATGGATTTACAAGATAAAGCATGCAACAGATGGAAGTATGGAAAAGTATAAGGATCATTTTGTTGCTCGTGGTTTCTCCCAGAAGGAAGGTATAGACTATGATGTGATATTCGCACTTGTTCCTAGATATATGACCATCTGCTCGATCATAGCTCTTGTCGCTTCACAAGGATGGAAAC